>JAOTQM010000654.1:0-105000 GCA_026939265.1 Oreonectes daqikongensis
CATCACATGACCGGAGTGGATCTGATTGGATCTCTTCAGGTGTGACGCTCACCTGACAGACACCTGTTCACACTGCTGACGCAGATCTGCTTTAACCTGGTTTTCATCTAAAAACAAGATTTTGAGTTTTAAAACAGACACTTGAATACCTGAAAGAATGCTGGAAATGTCACGAGCGTAAAATCTCTTTGATTCTCTATCGCTCATGCTAACACGCTAACACACGTGTGTGTAAATCACCGTCCAGACTCAAAGGGAAGAGCTGACACATGAAAGCTACTGATGAAGCTGTAATATTGAAATTTTTTTGTGTGAAATGTATGATTTTGATGATGACTGTGTCATTTCTAAATGAAGAAAGTCTCTTTTTGTGTGAATATTTGTCTGCTTTATGAATTTGTGTCTCTTTTTTTTCTTTTAAGCATCCCAGAGTAATATTAACATCTATCCTCCCACATTCCTCTTTCCTCTCTGGAATAAATCACACTGACACATGAGTTTTTGTAATGGCACTCTATGCTGTTTCTCAGTCTCGTGAGATCTCATGAGATTCAGATCTGTTTCAGTATGGCCTGAGTGAGAGAGGACAGAACTCTCTCTCTCTCTCTCTCTCTCTCTCTCTCTCTCAGCAGATCATGACTGAAACATTAGATGAAGAAAACCCCAAACACACCCTTTACATTGTCATGAATAGAACATTGTACCAGTGGGACACAAAACTGCCTTCAAATGTAAGCATGTGTGTGCTGAAAGCAGCTAAATGAGAAAATGTGCTCCAGCTCTGTGTCATTATTGGCCAGCGCTCGACCTTTTGTTTATTTTGATTTTCTTCCAGTCATTTAGGTGGGGGGTGTTCACTCAAACATACCTTCAGTTACTCATGAGTACAGCATTGAAACAGAATGAATGAATCTGAATCCACTGACTCTCGTGACTCACGTCTGCTTGTAGTTTGAATCTGATCAACTTGATTTTAAGACGGTTTATTTTTCTTAATATTTCCAAAATGTATAAATAATTTTGTATGTACAAGGTTGTCAAACAAAACAATTGTGGACCCTTTACAAATGTAAGAAACACAAAGCACACAAAAGTGCACAGACACAAATGCATAGTCAATAGTTGCACACGAAACATTAAACATCTGAAAACATATGGCATTGTAAAGAAATGCTGGGTTGTTTGGGCCTTTTTTTAGCTTATTTTAGAGGTGGTTTGGTTTAAATTTGACAAAACAGCATTTTTTTCAGAGCGTATTGCTCACGTTGAATTGTGTTTGACACATTTAGAAACATGTCAAATGGAGCAGGTGTAGCTAGAAGTGATTCATATACTATAAAAGTAGGTTTAGGCAGTTTAAACAAAATGTGTTCATGCAACAGCACAGAAAAGAATATGAACGTTCTTTGATAATAAACACAGCAGCAGCTGTTTAAGTGACAGAATCCAGCAGATGATTTGAGCTCTTTTAACCCACAGTGCACTGCAAATATTATAAGTGTGATGTGAGGACAATGAAAGAGCGTTGACGAAACATCTCAACACACCGCCAGTGTTTGTCTCACGTCTTACTGACAAAAACACACCAAGTGTCACAGAAAAGAGTCGAGAGTCGTGAAACAAAACACTGAGTTTGTGTGTCTTTATCCTGGAAATCCCTTAAACAAACTGAGTTTACTTTCAGTAGACTTCTCAGAAATAAACTGACTGAAAATGACGTGACAGAGAAGTAGAGGTAAATTTAGTCTTTACACACTCGATTTTTAGTGAAGATGTACTTATAAGGAAGTTTGTCATGGCCTGTAGTTTTGGGTATTTTACACTCTTGTCCTATATAAACACGTTCAAGTTTATGTGTAACACGTCAGCTTTGGGTTGAAAGCTGAAGGTGACACAGTGATCATTGACATTTACTTCAAATCTCCTTCAAGTACATTGAACTTATTTCTGTAAGGGTTGTGTTGAAACAGTGCCGTGTGTGAACTTCATTGCTTTACGAATCGCTTATGTTCTTCTCAATCGTAAGTCGCTTTGGATCTGCCAAATGAATAAATGTAAATGAGAGCAGCTCCGAATCCTTCGGGTCACTTGAGTTTTTGAGTTTAAGAACCGAACGGATGCACTCAACAAGTCAAGAGATGATAAACACTCATTAACACAGTATCTGTCTGTCTATATTCACCTCAAACACAGGTGAGAGTCACAGCAAACACACCGCATAGTAAAACTACCTGCTGAGAAACACTGACGGCGCGTGACGTCACCGCGTACGCGTCCGTGACTTCTCTCTCCGCATAATCCTCGTCCTCGTACACATCGTCGGTTATATCGTGTTCCACAGACGATCCTCGATCTCCTATCGAGCACAGTTTCATCATGTTCTGTTTGACCACCTCACAGAACGGCCGTTCCAGACCATCGCACACGCACCGATTCAACAGCATCCCGTCAGGCATCGCGAGCATCTCTTCAATCGTCGCTTTGCATCGGGACGAACATTTTCTGCCGTTAAATAGCTGTCCGCAGCGGGACAGGTACGCCGTCAGAGACGACCGACAGCCGGGCTCGTCCTCGCAACGCTGCCGGGCTTCGGTGCAGCCAATCCCGTCAGCTCCAGCGGGATGCGTCCGCGGCAGACACGGCTCGATGGCGCGTTTGGCCCGCGTGCACTCGGCGTCTCTCCCGCAGTCGCAGGTCTCGAGGTCCGCTCCACCGGCGGTCTGGTTGAGGCGGATAAGCGCGCTGATGCAGTGGCTCGGACACTGACGCCGGGTGCCGCGGACGTTCCCGTCGCACGCGATGAGGTATTGATCGTACGCGATCTCGCAGTCGCGCTCTTTGTGACACCTGAGCAGCGCCTGCCAACAGACGAGCTGCGCGTGCAGCGTCACCAGGAACGAGAGGAGAAATGCGACGGGAACGAGGCAGCTGTCCATCTCTTGCTCTTAATAATCTCACATGAAATTCATGTCGTCAGTCCGCATTAGTCCAGTCCTCGTGCTGATCTGCTTCAACAAGCGGAAGGAGAAAGAATGTAATAACATAACGCTATGAGTGTTTCCAAAACGATCTTCTTCAGAAAGTCCTCAAGAGTTTTCCAAAGATCGAATTTCTTGCCAAAGCATCAGATTCCTCTGGGAGTTAGCTTCAGGCATTTCTAGCTTATGTTTGAATTCTCGGTGTTATTTTGATGTCTCCAGCGTGTCTTTGTCCCTCTGGTGTTTTCATGCTCTGATGGGCATTTAGTCACAGAGACCCCTCCTCCAAAACTCTTCGGAAAACTCCCTCACCTCCCCAAACTCTCTCTCTCTCTTTTCCTTCATTACAGATTCTGTTGTTCCATTGCTTGTAAATGGAGACTGTGCAGAGGTGGGATTCCTTTCCATAGTAACACAGTTTTTGGCAGAGCTTGCCTCCTGTACAGGATAAATAAAATGTTTATAAATTTCATGAAACGGGCGAGCTGTGTGGTCTCTCTCTCTCTCTCTCTCTCTCTCTCTCTCTCTCTCTCTCTCTCTCTCTCTGCATTAGAGTACAAAACCCCATCAGGGAAAAGAGAGAGAGAGGCACACATTCCTCAGAGTGAAGCTCAACATCTGCAAACCACTTCTTCAATTTAAAGCGCAGAAAAACAAATCTGTTTCTCTTTAGCACAAGCCCCTGTATAAACGGACGCTCACCCAGCGGGTCTCAGGGCCGCCCCTCTCGGGCTCTTTTGGGGAGTTTTAATCACCCCGCTGGAAAAGAAAAAGGCCACAAAAGTGTTTTCTGGACCGTTTCACCCTCTTTGTGTCCGACTGACCATGCGGTAGCTCAGAGGCCCGTCAATAGAGAGACTTTCCACAACAATATATTTTACTGCTCTGTGCTTTCACAGGACACTTGAGATCAGTGATTCTCTCTCATTCACATGTAAAACAGCAGAAGAACCGCCAGCATTCCCCGAGTCTGTTGATGTTTCTCCAAGAATTGCATGAAAACAGAATCAAATGAGACTATAGTTGTTTATGAAGAGTATGGAGGTGTATGAATGTTTGAGTTCATATTGAGATCTTCAATAATATTGACTTTTAATCGCAGACTTGACAAATCTGAGCTTAGCTTGACAAACTGTTGGAGACATCTGTAAAATTTCGGACTCTCAGGAGAAATATCTGAGACAGATATGAGACGTGAGCAAATTTTTCCATTGAATCTCATTCCTGTAAGAATTGAGATATGAAAGAGATCTGTAGTCTGAAGTGCAGTCGTGTGTTCTTGAGGTTATCATCAGACTCTAGTGTTTGTTTGTTTGTTTGTTGATAATGTCTCCTCCTGCTGTTCACTCGCTGTACATCATCACATCAATCACGGTCTTAGTACAAATATATTTATTACAGTTTCAACAGTCAGTCAAAAATCATCAAGATTTAGAAATAAATACATGAATACACGACATCAGGGCATCAATAAAGAAATAATCAGGTGAAATACAGTTAAAGGGAAATCAACTTTAATCTGGTTCAGACTTCTGTTCCCTGTATATGATTGGCTATCAGCTCTGTCCTGTATCAGGATCAGTAATATTGCTTCATTTATTTGCAAATATCACTAGATGGAAGCAGCTTATTACAAAACCATAATCCCCGCATGGCTTCATCCAGACAACAACAACAATCACAAGTCACACAAACTACACAAAAGTGCTTCAATGTTATTTCCTTTGTGAATAGAGAGTTAACAGTGACTCGGCTCCTGCGCACAAACACAATTCAGATTCAGAGATTGTGTTCTCAGCGACAGAGAAGCTCGGTCCATTAGAGGAGAAACAAACAAAAACAACCAGACGACACCGAACCATCTGCACAAAACAGCAGCACTCAACGAAAGGACAAAGGGCATTGACTTCAGCAGGGGTCAAAGGTCATCATCAGAAACATCAACTCACACTATTGCTTTAATAAACTGAGAGACTGAAACAGCTCCGTCGAGATCATCACACTGCACACATATGAATGAAATCAAACACACGACCACCAGCACCACCCATAGCATCCCAACGGCAGATTCAGGATAAAGCAGACACACTCTAAAACAACACAAACATAAAACAAACACTGTCCTACAGGTCACGTTTCAATATGAATGACTGACACACGGCAGTGAGCGAGCGATGATGATGAGAGAGAGAGAGAGAGAGAGAGAGAGGGTTGATCACATGAGTGAACACTTCTCAGCTGAGTTCTTCAGGTCCTCGAGTGTGGCCTGAGCTTTGTCCTTCAGATGACCCATGTCTACGTTCTGAATGTTGGTCAGATGTCCCAGGACAGACTGCTTTTGCTCTTCCTCCTGGTTATCTTGAGCGATCATCTTAGCCAGCTCAGTGGGAAGCTCGACATCATCTCGTGCGGCCTGAATCTGAGTGTCATCCGTCTCATTCTGAAATGAGTAATAAATATATATAAAAATCTGTGACAAACACAGTCAACAATAAAAAGAAACACAACATTATCTTTTAAATCATTTTGAGTGTTTGTTGTTTACTGATGGGGTGTGTCCTTGACGTTGAAATCATAAACATCTGATTTTTAACAAACGCGCTCTGTTCTCTGAGCTGTAGGGTTGTATATGTTGTACATTATACCTTTGGTAATCGGTATTTGTCTCTGAAGTGAGATCTGACTGTGGCTCTCTCAGCTTTCCGCTGGGCAAAACTGGCATCTCGCTCTTGCCTGTGTGTGAAATGAGACAAAACACACATCCAGTAATCTGAAGATCTTTACATGAAATGACTTCTGCACACTTTCTTCATTCATCCACCTACACATAACACACTTGCACAGTTCCTGTAAAATGAGCTGTATTCACGCTGATATGAACTCTTCTCTATGAGGGATCGACGTCAACAGCTCTAGAGATTCATGTGTTATTGTCTTCTGGTGTCCTCTGTACACTAGGAAATAAATATCTTCAAAGAGAACATTAGGAGACAAAATGTATGTTTCATGTAGACAGGATCTGAAACTCTGTCACACATAAATCTGTTAGATTATCAAAGGAAATACACCATGCATTTGTTGGATAGATGTACACCCGTCAGGAGACACAAGACACAAAGACAGAGGAATTAAAACAAGTGAAATGGGATATCCTCACTTACTATATAAAGTTCATTCTCAAGCAAAAAATGATGAAAGATATAAAAACATTACAAATAATGTTGTAGTTCATAGCCCAATTACATTAAAAAGGTACAAATAAAACTACAGAATAGTTCAAAGACGTGCTTAAAAATGTGTTTGGCATGTGTCAGATCTATATTATACATTTACATTTATGCATTTGACAGACGCTTTTATCCAAAGTGACTATCATTACATCCCACTATACATTTGTTTGTGAGTATGTGCAATCTCTGGGATCGAACCCATGACCTTGCCGTTGTTAGCACCATGATCTAACCACTGAGCTACAGGAAATTATACATCAATATTTAATATACTGTCTGAAACGGATCTATATTTACATTATTATAATGCTGAATGATCCCATAAATGCGTGTTTGAGTATAATTTACTTAAGGATGTGATCGGTGTGAAGGGGGTTAAGAATCTACACGTGTCACATGTTAAATCTATAAAAAACACATGCGTGACTCATGACTCCTCAGCGATTAAAGAATTAAGACGTCCTAGAAGATGCATGAACGTGATCGGAGGAGGGATGAGCGAGGAAACATTAAATATTGAGAAGCACCCAATGAGAATCAGGATTGTGATTGATTGGTTAAAGGCTGTAAAGATCATTACATTCATGATACATATAACACGTGAGAAACACACACGTTCATGAAATAAATTGTGTTTAGTTGCTTTGATTGATTTCTGTCTTAGGTGTTTGAAACAATGAGAAAATAAAACAAAATTAATTGTTAAACACATGAAGAGTCTGGAGGTGTAAATGAATGTAGAGGTGAAATAATCTGGATTTGATGAGAAATGTTTGAGTTCATATTGAGATCTTCAATAATATTGACTTTTGACAAATCTGAGCTCAGATTGAGACATTGTTGACGTCTCTTCTAATGGAGACACGTGTGACATTTCTGTGAGACACAGATGAGACATAAGCAGAAGTTTCCATGTCTAGGAGAAATAACTGAGATCTCAGATGTGTTTTCTCTTTCCTGTAGGCTGTGGTAATGTGTGTCAGAGACTTTACTACAAATAAAAAAAGATTTTTCTGTAGGTCACAGATGCTGAGCTAAACCCAAAACCTTCTTTCAGGGATTCTAATAAAGCAGTAAAAATGGTTTGGGTTTAAAGCGTCTGCGAGCGGAGGGTGTTGTGGGATTTAGACTCACACTGACAGTTTGGCTGACGCTCACCCAGCATATATAGTTCATCATTACACATGACTGCTTCAAATAATCCCTCATGTGTAAAAACGCACTCAATCTTAAAGTCTCTGTTCTCTAAAGAAATGAGTTGGTTTACCATCTTGAGGATGAACTCAGCACAGTGTGTGAAATCTGAATTTTTCCTAAACCATGTCGAGCACGAACACCTGCTCAAGCTGCACTGCTGTCACTCCATGCTTTATAAAATAAACCCTAAACACAAACCATGAGGTACACATTCTGTTCAGTCAGTCATTGCATGATAGATTTATTTTAGTCTGAATATTTGTCCCTCAGATCGTGATTTTACACCAGATGGAGACACGATTCTCTGTGGGTCTAAAAAACTGGAATAAATGTCATAGCTGCCAAATTAACAATCATTCATTTCCATAAGAGCTTTACTATAATACAGAATGGTTACCATATCCAAATATCCTATACCAAGTATTTATTTAATAAGGGGTATTTATTCTTCTGGGTTAATATGCTTAAAACAGATATTTATTCTATAACAATTGATTGATAACATTACAGAATACACGCAATAATATATTGTTATTTACACATGTAGCCTATAAAATTTAAACAAGACCGAATTTATTATAAACTCAACCTCTCAATGTACTGAATCACTGTATATTATACCTACATTAACAGTAATTTGGACCAAATCAGTACGATATGAACAATGTCAAATATTATCCACAAACGAATAAGCGGGAATTTCCCTGAGCGAAAAGAGCAGCTGCTCGGCGGAGCGCGAGAAATACGCGCGCCTCTCCAAACGCGCACGGCCACTTATACAACATTAAAACACGTCCAGATGTGTAAGAGTAACACGCTTAAAACAGGTGAGAATCAAGGTTTGTCTTACTTCTCCTCCTCTAGTTGTTGTTGATACTGCTCATACTCTTCTTCAGTCATTCCTTTAGCTGCCGCGTCAGATTTCTCTCCCTCTGGTTTCTCTTCTGTCAGACCTCCTGTCAGATTCTTCAGCTGACCGCCCACCACGTGTTTCACCATAAACGCCATCGTTAAACTGTCAAATATTCTTCTTATTGGCGAACTTTATTGTCCAACACAATGTTTAATTCCAGTGGGGTCAGTGATAGGAAGAGAGAGGTGAGCGCGTGTCCGCCGCTGAGGTGAAGTGAAGTGAATTCATCTCATGTGAGTGAGTCACAGCATCGGCTCGACTCCTCCATCCGCCCAATCCCGTTTTTCCTCCCGCCCAATCCCGCACACTTCTGGATTAACGGCTCGTGTGCTTGAGTCACGGGCACTTTTTTTTCACGGGCGCGCGTGACATGTCAGAACTCATCGCGTTTCGGTTTTCTATGCGCGCGCGATCGTTGATAGGAACGCGTTAAAAGTATATTTATTACATTTCTTAAATCTTAAGTTTCTTTAATTTCAATGTCTTGTGCCAACGCTGTTAGTTTAGCGATTACTGTCCACCTGCATTATCACATAAATCAGACAATCCCAAAACAAATAACCTCTTACATTTGTCGTGTATGTGTTTGACTGTAAACGAAGAAACCATGTTTATACTTGGCTGTGTGCTATATAATTGTATAGATTGATTAATTAGAAATTAAAAATGACCTCAGGTTTTACTGGAACAGTCAGAACATTAGAAACACACATATGAATAAATCCAGATTATATTTAAGTGTTTGATGGATTAAAGTGTCTGCCAAATGTAAATGTGAGGACTCATTACAGACTTTACAGCAAAATAAATAATCAACACCAACTGATAAAATAAATCTCTGTGCATCGTGATAATGTCTCTATTTTTGCTTCTTTCTCACTTTCTTTGACACCCCCCCCCTCCCTTAGGACTGAATCATTCCCGATCTGCTCCACTAACAAACTGTTCTGTCGCTCTTGCTGAGGGCAAAACTACCACACGCACGCACACGCACGCACGCACGCACGCACGCACGCACACACACACACACACACACACACACACACACGTGTGTGTTTATCTGTACTCTGTAACATAGTCAAATCCTGAGAAATGATCTTAGAAATATTATATGTGCCAGTTTTGTACTCATACATCAACTCAACGCATTTACAGACCAAAACATCACATCTAAAGACAAATACAGCATTTCTACATGAACTTGAATCAAAGCATAATACTAATAAGCATCTGTCATACCTCAGTCAAGATATATCTATCACTTTCATTCTAGCATTAAAGCAACAAAACTGAAAGTTTCACTGTCGACTGACTCGTCTATAATCTGGCTAATGATTCCGATTCTGCACCAGAACAAAAAAAACAGTCAAGTTATGTCACAAGAACAGAAAATATTGGATAATAAAAAGCAAAACGCGGTTTCAGGGCTGGTGACAAATATTTATGGCCTGTTGACTTTCTCGCCAATGGCAAAAGTTCATGTGGGATCCTGTGTGCATGACTTCACATGAAATCAATAAAACTCATCATGATGGGTTCTTACATAAACAGTTCTGTACTTCTGCATTAGCCAGAGGCAGAAACCAGACCACATGAGAGAACATTGGTATGTGATGAAGCTATATGATAACTGTGTGTGATGTTGAGGTTGAATGAGGTTAGTAGGGCGAAGACGGTCACTCACAAAACAACAATCCACTGAAACCGATTTCACATCCACACAGAATAACAACAAATCCATCACAACACAAGAGAAGCATGTAAACACAGCAGATGTTGACATGAGGAAAGATGACAGAAGAAATCCAACACTTAACACACCTTCATGTCCTTTCAGACCGTGATGAATGTTCACACTGGACTTTCCAAAGCCTTAAGGAGACAAAAAAAACACTCATGAGATACATTCTCAAGTCTCGTGAAAGATCGGTGTGACAAACACAAGCTCTTAAATCTCATTCACACCTCGGCATATTCAAACGTGTTTGTTCATGAGGACTGATGGCGTGTGCTGTCACAAAGCATCCACAAACAGCACACTGGAATATTCATGTGTGCAAATAAAATACTGTGGAGTTTGTTTATTATTCCAGACTCATCTAATGGATCAGGGATGAGTAAAAGATGAATCTATGTCCTGTAATTGTGAAGAGAGGAAAAGCACATGATGCCCAGAGGACATTTCAGTCTCCATGGAGATGGCCATTAATTACCTGAGAAGAACTGGAGCATCCATACGGAGAGTTACGCAATCTAGTGAAGAAGGACTGGTCTAGACTAGCCTCTCTCTCTCTCTCTCTCTCTCTCTCTCTCTCTCTCTCTCCTGCATGCATCATCATTTCTGTTTCTGTCTCTATTTTACCTCCTTCTATTATAAGCGGCTTCGAGGGACAGCAGGAGTGCACGCTGTGGCTAAATGGGATGCGAATACCGGAAAATTCTCTTTCAGTTGACTTCCTGTGGACAATCAGAAGAGAGCGAGTGAGAGAGTGAAAGGTGACACAGGCACATAAACACAACAGCACATCATGTACACAATTCAGCCCTGATAATCGGACATATTTCACACTGAGAAACATGTGATCCCCTCAATCGAAGCTAGAGAACTGAAGTGTGCTCGTGTTTACGGTTCACATGTGTATCTGTAAGGGTCAGACTGATGCTCATGGCATCGTAATGTCTGTTTAACTAAAGAAAACAAACACTGGTATTATAAAAAAGAGTCGAGAGGTCCGCCTGCGGATTGAAGCCAGCAGCAAAGCTGTACGTCTATCTGACACGATGCCCAATGATGTTAGTGTTGTGTAGGAAGAAAGTCACATCTAAGTGTCTCTCTCACACACACACACACACGTGACCACGATCTCACGTCTGGGTTATTCTTGACATTACGGATTACAGGAGCTGTCACCGAATGTGCAATTCGTGCCAAAGAGAAATCATGTCCTGCATGTGACAAACATCTACTCGCAATACACATTAAATATATATGTTACATGTTCTATAAATATGAAAGACATGTCACTCGAACATCACAGGACATTTGATTTGAACCTCACACAGCAGGTGAAACATGCTAACCGCCGGCTCAGACGTCTTTTTAGGACCGACTGTCAGGAGCGAAGATAACTGACAGCTTTCACAACCAATCATGTCACATCTTATTCATATTCACACCCGCCCACACAAAGTGACGCGTCGCTTTCTAACAAAACAGCATCATGCGCTCACAGCTACAGTATGATACAAAACATTCTTCTCACATCAATAATATCTGCTGATCTGTGTGTTTGTGGCTTTGCATCAAAACATTGTTAGCAGAAGATCACACAGGAGAAAAAGAGAAGTAAGATCATCCTCAGATGAAGACAAACCCAAACACAACATGACAGAAACATGCATGCAGCGATTAAAGCGACTCTTTAGAAAGCAATAATTCATCAATGAATCTGTTCTGTTGATTATTCATTATATGTCATCATGTAAAGAATGAAATACTTTTTCACTTAGCATCTGTTAAATGAATATAGTGCATCATGTGCATGTATAAGTCATATGTGTTGCTGAAATGAAATACAGTGCATTGAGAAATCAAGCATTATAAAATTACTTCCATATATTTTCTGAGATGAAGCATGTCTGTGTGTGTGTGTGTGTGTGTGCGTGTGTGTGTGTGTGTGTGTGCGTGCGTGTGTGAGACTCCCGGGGGTCTGGGACCCCTCACGCTGCTCACAGTAAGATCTCTACAGGCATTAGTGTGGTGAATGTCAACAGAGAATATGTAAATTCACCATGACATCCAGTGCAGATAGCATGTTCTGCCTGACTTTAAGACCCTTGATATTTCACAAAGTCAAATGGGACGAAGCAGTCGATGCCCCGGGAGGATTCAGATCACACACACACACACACACACGGTTACATCACATCTCTACACACGCTTGTGCATCGTGACACACTGAGATGCTATCTGCAACCCCGCTGTACATACTAACATCATATTACACTGTATTTGGCTTTACTGAAGTCAGAACACAGTTAGGGGTTTGGGTGAAAGTTGGCCTGAAGATTTCAGAAAAGTGTTTAAATTGTTGTACTGCATCCAGATGATGTGATTACTATTAGTGATTATTGTGTTACATCTACTTTTATCCAAAGCGACTTGCATCGCATTATACTACACATTTGTTTGTGAGTATGTGCAATCCCTGGGATCAAACCCATGACCTTGATGTTGCTAGCGCCCGTGATCTAACCACTAAGCTACAGGAAAGCTTGGATTTTATGGAGATGTCACTTTCTCTCAGAAATGTTGAGAAGTAAGACACAGATAAAGCTCAGACTGAAGAGGATTGTGATGAAGAACTCTGTGTGGTATAATTCTCATTTCCCAGCGTGAGGGGAGCGGAGGCTAATAACACACAAACCATGACATCACTGCTGTGATATCACATGACAGGACTGCACGAGTGTGTGTGTGTGTCTCCAAGGTCAAACACCCGCTAAACTCAACACTGAAACTAACACACAACCACACGGCAGAAAAGCAAACGGATTCTAGACAATAAGAGACGTGAGCTGCAGATACTTACAGGATAATTACTCTTATGCTTCAGAGAAAACAAGTCGATTATATAAGCAGCCAGTGACACACAGCTGAAAAACACAAAGCTAGCATTAACATCAGTGTCAAACACAATCATAACACTGGCAGACAGACAGGGCCGGAGGGCAAAGGTCAAACAGACACAGACCTCACAGAAGAAAATACTGTACTTGTGTTTTAGGAGAGAAACAGACGGAAGTGTGTATGTGACGCTGAGCAGACATCCGTGACGGAAATGCAAATTTGGCTGTCGGAGCACGCGGCCCTGAATAGACGCTAATTGTGGTGGAGGAAACGCTTGAGATGGCGGCATATTTTTAGGGCGGCTCGCAGAAGACTTCGGGAGAGGAAAGAATCCGCATGACATCATCACCACTCGAGCCACAATCACCTGCTGTAGATCATAACAACACACACACACACACAGACACACACACACACGACGCTAAACACAGATGTAGTTTCGTTTCAAGTGACTGCAGGTAGAAGAATTACTGCTTTTACTGTAATTACAGAGCGGCTGAAAGCCTTTGATTAACACGTTCTACACTTTACATCCTGAAAGACAAACTCGGCCGATATTATAATTACATCCGACGCTAAACGCTCAAGCGTGAAATATTAGTAGGACAGAATATTGTAATTTGTAAACACCAACACGAGCCGCGTCCAGAGGATTTCATGAGCTCATCTTAATGAAGATGTAGGCGGCTGTCAGGATTAAAGCTTTTTATTGATGAACCTCGCACAACAAAACCTGACGTCTGCCAAACCCAAACGAATATCACGAGAAATATATGGACAAAAGAGACATTTAAAGACATTCTCTGTCCACGGTTTCATCTTAATAAATAATAATGAACAACATTTTACGGTCTTTTAGAATCACATGCCAGATTTTTTTCAGAAAATAAACATTTATAATTTATGATTTCATATGGCTGTTTATTCAGATGTTACATAACAAAAGAAACCGATCTGTGAATTCATATATGATATGATAATAATCACCTGGTTAAAATAGGTCCTGTATTGTGATGATGTTGTGTTAGTGAGGTCCAGATGTGAGGCTGGAGGTAAAACTTACATAATCGGCCCACAGTCACCAAACTACTCCTGCTCGCCCATTAACCCTAAAAACACACAAATCAGAGAGAAATGAACAGATATATATGAGATTTATACAGAATGAGTTACGTGCTCATCTTGAGCTGTTTCTCCCATTTATTGAGTCCAAACAAGCGTCTGCTAAATTCCCCCGAGGAGCCACGTGAGCTCTCGTCTGTCTCATCCCGCTGTGAGTGCGTATGCTTCAGTCCACAACAGACAACATCAACAACAACAATCATTCAATATACACCATCAGAAGTATTTTCATATCGACTGACCTGAAATCAACAGCAAACCTTTGAAGATTGAGTCTCATGCGCTGTACACTGACACACATATTCACATATCAGGATGAAGACTGAAGGACTAAAGCGCTGAATGAATCAGAGCTCATCTCAAATGATGATTTATGATTTATAAATCACATGTTCTGCAAGCAAACAGTATATTCTTATATAACCCAAAATCAGTGAGTCTCCCACACAGTGCTAAACATGTAAACATGGCCTTTTCACAACTTTTTGACATGATGTGCCCATCAAATTTCACAATGACCTTTTGAAAATGGTACCTTTGCTCAGTAAAACAGAGTCATGACATCTATTGCCATATTAAATATAGATTTACATGAACTCTATGATGACACTAGCATTACAAACTTATGGATAAGTTAAAATGACACGGAACATCAGTGAAGAAATGTGATGAAACACGTTGAATCATTCTGACTTTCACACTTATATACATTGAGACAGACTGGAGAATATAAGGGGATTTATAGCGAGACGGGTCCTCAACTCAAGAATTGATGGTTAGGTAAAAAGTGGCTCTTTATGACAGATTGTTGAAAGAAAAGATGATGTAAAATAGAAAGAGGAGTTATGATGATGAAAGATTTAAAAAACAGATGATTTAAGCAAAATGAGGCAATGATCTCATGTTGACTCTTTCACATGATCACATGATTTAATCACTTATTGACAGAAGCTCCGCCCACCAGCACTGACTGACTCCACCTCCTTCTGTTGGAATGATTTATTATTCATGATCATGGCAGAATATTAAAACAGTGAACATTGAAACCACTAACATGTCTCTCTGAACATGCAAGAGCATCAACCTCTGGCTCATCTTATCACATTTCTCTTCATGTTTTCAGTTCTTTAAATATAAAACACTTAAGAGTTCTGCTGGAGGAACCGCTGGAGTGTGTGTGTGTGTGTGTGTGTGTGTGTGTTTCCCCTCTCGTAGCTTTTCTTTAGCATGACGCTAGTGAACACACACTCGATCTCAATGGAGATGACAAATATAAACATTAAAAAACACAAACAAAAATTGAACAGCAGAAGTAAACAAACAGGCACTTTGACACATTTGACCCCAAAAAGAAAACAAAGAAATAAGAGATGATATTGTGCATAAAGAAAAACTGAGTCCATTTCTGGCACCTGTTAAATGTTTTGCTTCATGAAAAATTCTCATGACTTATAATGCCAAAAATATCATTCTCATTCAAAATACATCATGTGATGAATCTCAAATTATTAGATACTTTTATGATATAATAAGTGACATGAATGACGTTACAGCACAAAAACAATAATGCTTTTTTAAAAAATAGCATTTACTAATAATAATAATAATTTACATTTTGGAGTAAAATGTGAGCTGCATGTTCCCATGACAATCAATGGAGCAAAAAATCTAAAAACTATCAAGAGAAAACACAGGAGGAAAAGACCCGCAGTCCTCGCTGATGCTCTGAGCAGAGAAGAGAAATCAATGAGAATACTGCCGCACACACGCCGAGTGTGTGTTCTTCCTCTCAGTGTGTGTGTCCATCTCCAAACACACACACACACGGATGTGGATCCTGTAACACAAAAGTTTTTCTCTTGTCCTCTTCACTCTGGCAGCGTTCCGGGACACAGACGCCCCCCGCGGCCCCTCACAGATGAAGCTCTTTGGCTCTGATGTGCTGCAGTTTCTCACGTAGCAAGCAGAAGGACGGTCGGCCGGTGGGGTCCAGCGTCCAGCACTGCTTCATCAGATCATAGACGGCAGCAGGACATCCATCAGGAGGATCCATCTTATAACCCTTCTCCACCCGCGGCACCACCTCCTTCAGCGGCTGAAAACAAACAGAAGCTCTGACTGCCCTCTACTGGACAACAATAACACATCTGAAGCTCAAGAGTTTCACTTCCAGAAATTCAAAGGTTTTTGTGACATGCAGCTGTTGGTTCAGATATGATGAAAACTATTTTACTGAAACCATTAATGAAATGAAACTATAAAAGTAAATGTGCATCAGTTTGTGTCCTGTTCACACATCTGTCAGCAAAACAAGACAAACAAACACTTAACAATACAACTTGTATTGAAAGTGAAGAGTGATGCAGAGCTTTGACTGCTGACATTCTTACAATTCTTGGGTACGGCACTCGGCCGAAGGAATAGATCTCCCAGAGAAGAACTCCATAACTCCAAACATCCGATTTAGTCGAAAACCTCTGCAATGAAAGAGCGACACGTGAACGTCTGGAATCATACGAGATGACGTGTTGATGCGCTTCAGTATCAGGTACCTTCTCCCGCAGAGCCTCCGGTGACGTCCACTTCACCGGTAGTTTGGCCGTGTCCTGTGTGGACGAAGCTTCTTTGGTCAAACCAAAGTCACTCACTTTGGCAATGTTGTCGTCTGACACCAGAACGTTACGAGCCGCCAGATCTCTGTGGACGAAGTTATTGGCCTCCAAATATTCCATAGCTTCACACACGTGACTGTCACAGAGAAACACACAAACACAGCGCTAAAGATCAATCACGCTACGCTGAACACGTCATATGTACATTTACATTACATTTACATTTATTCATTTGGCAGATGCTTTTATCCAAAGCGACTTACAATTGAGGAAAACAGCAAGCGATTCGTCTAAGTAAGCAATATTCACGAGAGGTGCTAGTAATACAATGTTTCAAATACAACGTCAAGATAGTATAAGCAAGTATATAGAGAACATTAGAAAAGGAAAAATAGAGGTAGATTTTTATTTTTTATATTATGAGACAGTTAAGTGCTCATGGAAGAGGTGGGTCTTCAGCTGTTTTTTGAATTGTGAAATTGATCCAGCAGTCCTGAGATTTCCATATGTCATGAGATTTACTCACAGAGAGAATTTAAGGAGACACTCGCCCCCGAGCACGGTTCGACCCCGTGAGCGCAGGTAATCCACCAGACTGCCCTGTAACACACAACACAACAGACGCTGAACCTCTCAGAGACGTGAAGAGAAGAGACGTGATGAGAAGAGACGTAAAGTTCACCTTTGCCATGTATTCTGTGACGATGAACAAACTGCCCCTCTCCTCCACAATTACACCCAATAACTGCACCAGGTTAGGGTGTCTCAGCTGACTGCAGAGCGCGCACACACACACACGTGTAAATGAACATACAAGATACATGTGAGGTACGTGTGAGATACGTTAAAGAGACTCACGTCATGACTGAAGCTTCTGCGATGAACGCCTGAGCCGTGGCGTCATGTTTGATGCACTTCACAGCCACTTTTGTACCGCGGTAATCTCCAACCATCACATCTGAACACGCACGCACACACACGCACACACACACGCACACACACGCACGCACACGCACACACACACACAGATCAGAAGATGCTGAAGTGTATGAACATTCATCATCATTGACCTTCACTCACCTCCAAACTCTCCTTTACCAATAGCCTGCAGAAGTTTCAGGTCTTTTCTGTTCAGAGCCCATCCACCTGCACACACAAACCACACATCACCATGACAACAAATTCACCACCATTTTACTACAGTAAAAGTGTATAAACATGTATTTGGTGTAACTATACAAAAACATGGTTCATGGTTAAACTTCCTCACTGTCTGCACATTTGTGTTCTTGATCTAGATTTATGACTCACTCCTGGAGAACTCGTCCTGTGCTGCCACCGTGCCCTCCATCAGTTTGGGTTTGATCAGTCGTGTGCACAGACCGTCTGCGTCTTTTGTGTAGTGCTGACAACACACACACACACATGAGTTATACACACTGTTCGAGTGATGTTACACATGTTATGAAACACATGAAGTCTGTGTGAGGGGTCAGAAGTGACAGCAGACGTTCCTCTCTGAACATGAGAAACAGGAAACTGAAACAGTGTGAGAAAAGCGAGAGAGATACCCAAGAGACCAGATGCATGATGGGATAGAGCCAGAGCTTTAGAAATGAGTAAATAACACTCCTGAAACAAATATAAAGATTGCTTTTAGTCCGGCATCACTGCTTATTTGCATAAAGCTTCTGATCTTTAAACCTTTGATCTGATGATGTCATCGTTCTGATAAACCTCAAATCATATCTGAATATCACACAGACTTCTGTTTTGACTTGGTTTGTGTGCAATGCCCTAGCAACCACCTAGAACACCTTAGCAACACTAGCACTGGACAGAAGCAGCAGACAGATTATCTTCTTTATTTCTGTCAGATGTGAGAAACATGACGACTCAGATGATGATTTATTGATCTGAGCCTCTAGAGAACATGCAAATGATCTGGAGATCAACATGAGAACAACTGAGTTACAATCTACTAACACAAACAAACAAACAAACAAACAAACAAACAGTCCTCTACATGCACAACACACACACACACACACACACACACACACACACACACACACACACACACGCACACACACACACACACACACACACACACACACACACACACACACACTGAGGTCTGCTCTTGTTTACAGAGATCTGTGTGACGTTGATTCACAAGCAGCTTGTTGTGACACGCATTGAGATCAGAATGAGAAAATAAAGACGAACACGAGGGAATGTGAGGAATTCTGTAACACAAACACGCACGCGCACGCACGCACACACACACACACACACACCTCCACCAGCTGCATGAGGTTGTCGAAGTATTCCTCCTCATCGATGGTGAGTTTTCCGCTGTGATAGATGATGCGATAATGTTCCACCTTCCCCTCACAGCTCACACACAGCGTGTAGTCTCCGGGGTAATTGGTGCTCTCCCGCACCAGAAACAGACCCGACTCCGGCGGATACAACAGCCGCTCCGCCTGATCTCGTGTGATCTTACCGTGAAACCATCTGAGACACAGAGAGAAATAAAGTTTGAATGTTCATTTGCATACTTTCACCACACGCAGAACACACTGAAAGTATGCACACTATTTCACCAGTCATGAAGAAGAGCATTCTATCGAGTATGCAGTGAGACGACATTGAGAAACATAAACACACATGACTTCATGACATCTACCGCTCACGTCTGAACAGATGCAAAGGGCCATGAAGACACATCATCACATCACAGTCTAATCGTTCTCTTGTCTGTGTTATTTAGAGGTTCTATCCAAGATCAAGACTCACGGCATGAGACTCAGTTTGCCTCCAGATTTGACTCCTTCTCTCTTCTGGACGTAGTTTGCTGGGATCGTGCCCTCTCTGCCCACTATGTTCTTCGCTTTGTACCAGTTTGGGTCCTAAACAAAAAACAAATAAAACAACACTCGCTGAATGTGTGTGAACCTCATGAAGACTTTCCAAAATCAACAATCATAAATGTGGATCAATTCTATATCCTGATTCTCATTGGTTGGTACCTTGGTTACGCCGATGATGGTCAGTAAATCTCCTTTACAGAAGGGCAGATCCTGCTCTGTGCTGCCCTGAAAATTATACTTGGCCACACACTCTGTGCCGGACGGCCATGATGCCTGTGTGACGGATAAAACCAATAAAACCATCTTCCATCTCAATGATATACATCAAAAATATGACATCCTTGCTTTAACATCACAAAGATAATGTGTGCTTAAACAAAAAATAATGTCATACTGCCTTTTAAATATTGATGTGTGTGTGTGTGTGTGTGTGTGTGTGTGTACCTGTACAGCAGACATGTCGAGTGTGTGTTGGGGGGGTGGAGTCTTCTCTATGAGTGTGAGACACAGATGAGCAGCATCAGAGCTGAAGAGAGAAAACACACGTCATCATTACATGTTCTGTGTGTGTGTGTGTGTGTGTGTGGGGCTCTGAAAACAACAAAGAAAAACCTTGAATTTATTACACACACAGTGACAGACTGATGATGCGCAAACCATCGAGAACAGGAAGTCAAAAACAAAAAACCCTCAGAGGATGAAACTGACACAGATTTTCCATTATACTGCTGAGGAGGAAGTGTGTGTGTGTGTGTGTGTGTTTCACATCCAGAACGTAAAATAACTTCTAAATTTGGTCACTGATCTGAAAATAGATGACCACAATTCAACAGCAACATTCACTTCATGAACACACATCTGCTTTCGGCCTGCTGCACGCTCATATTAGAAATAAAAAAATGAATTTAGCTAAAAATTTGTTGTGTTCTTCTTCAGAACACATCAGAAGAAATTTTGAAGAATGTTGATAATCAAACACTGAACTCCATTGACTTCCATTGTATGAACACAAAACCACTGACACACATGAGTATCCCAGCAACAACCCAGAAACTGTCTAATGCCTTAGCAACCACTGAGAACACCCTAGCAACAACACAGAGCATCAGCTGAAGTGAGACATGAGAGGCACACACACACATCATGAGTCCAGTGACATCATCAACAAACTTCCTTCCTGCATTCACATGACCTCAGCTTTGGCGAATTTTCATTCTAGAGCCTTAAAACGAAAACAAACATCAGAAACACCTGCACCTGAATGAACACAAGAGCACTGATCTAAGATCAGATCTTACACCAACTTTAAAGAGTCAAGATGTGAGACAGCAAAAACTGAAAGCCAAACATGAGCCGTTCAGAACATCAGATGAGATCAGACATGACCTGAACACTTCGCACGCACGCACACACACGCACACGCACACACACACACACACACACAACACGAGAACAAAAACGAGTGTGAGACACACACGAGTGAACACAGCAAACCAGACACACATCAGTGTTTAGCATCTGAATGAGACTCATAGAAACACATTCATTCATTCATTCATTCAACACCAACATGACATTAGTGCAAACGTGTCATGGGTTTCCTCATTTTCCTGTTTTAATATAATTGTTTTCTATATGTTTGTTTCTTTTATCTCTACAGTTTGTGTTAACGTGTATTTTTTTGTAAAGCACTACAGAATTAAATTCAGTAAGATTTCGTTTCACACTTTAACGGATGTCCAGAGAGGAGAATCCCTGTTAAAGGTTGTGTGATTTCAGCCCATCTGAGCTCACGGAAGTGACCCGACCGGAGGTCCTGGCACACGGGCGTCTCACGACAGACACGGCAGACGGTGAACACGCGTGCTGCCGTCTGCCTCTTTAAACACCTGAGGAGATGAACACTCTCAAAACAACAACACAACCTGATGACCAAACACTGACCAACAACACATTATTCTCACTGTGAAACCATGACACGCTGCTTTAAACCACTGGACTAATATTTGGAGTATTATGGGGGTTTTTGGGGACATGGTACTAAGACAACAGCATGGTATTGTTGTACATGATATAAAAGTATATCATTTATGTGGTAGACAGATTCAGTACTGCTATAGTAATGGCATCTATGAATACCAGTAGTACTGGGTTTTAACACTGGGTGGTAGCTCTGTCTGTACAGCCACTTTTGTTCAATAAACCAATAACAATATTATTAAAACCTGAATTATAAAGCTAAAATCAGTCACAACATGACATCTTCTAAACCAAGAGAAATGAGCAGATGTTGATCAACTGTATAATGAGCACTTTATTTACCCAACACACACACACACACACACACACACAGTATTCAAATGTTCAGAAATATGAGAGAAGCACACACGAGCATGATTTTACATGCATTGACTGCAGTCATCAATACACAAACATGTAAAGATCTGCACACACGAGATCAGACGAAGTGCATGTGTGTAAAAATGTAAAACCATGAATGCATTCATGTGCATGTACACACAACACATACACGGCGCAATGTGATGGTTTATGTGCAGTAATAAACACAGAATGACATGAAAAAGGTTTGACTGCTGCTCGAGACACAAACACGCGCACATTCACTCACCCTGACGTCGAATATCCCACAAACAGCTTTAAACCTCTCGTGTTCGAATAAAGTCTGATCAGTTCCGATCATGCAGTAGTTCAGGTTTTTAGATCAGACAGTGGAAATCGGGCCTGTAGATGAAGAGGAAATGAAATAAGATGAAAAACGTCGCGGTGTTTTTGTGTTTCTAGCGCTTCCACTCGGAATCACTGCAGCTGTGAGACACAGTCGCTACAGAAGAGGGCGTTTCACCTTTTTTGAAATATTGGTACATTAAAAAAAAAAAAGTATATTAATGCCAACGAGTCTTACCTTACATTGAAATGCAAACCCTGCCTATCAATCTCAATAAAGTGATTAAAGTCATTCGTATTCTGTAATCCCACACGACTGTGATTCGTCTGAACTGAGCATCGCTGAGAAAAGTAACGCCAATCACAAGTTCAAGTCGCTTTATTACAACCTGAAACGTTTATTCTTTACATCTAAATAATGACGACACTATAATAAACATTACGATACAAAGGCAGAGTTTAAACAGTTATTATTTAGAATCATTAATCTCTCCCACACACTCAAAAACAGAGGCTGTAAGAACTATTAATAGGAAATGAGACGCTTTCTTCTCAGCTAAAGCAACTATCGTCATTTAAATATAGGATATTTTATATATAAATACGCTACAACTAAATTATTATTTAAACACTTCTTGTATTTAATGAATGTTGTCATTCCACGCGGAAACACTCAAGAGTGGCATCGCTCGACTTGCGTCCACGCCGCTTCTGCGCATGCGTGAATCTCCACGCCACACCGCGCCGTCGGAAGAGCTGAGCGTCACCAAAGCATTTTTGATCTATCTATCTATCTATCTATCTATCTATCTATCTATCTATCTATCTATCTATCTATCTATCTATCTATCTATCTATCTGATCTAAATCTTCAGCAACTTTCACACAAGTATAGAGTTAATAAAACCCGGCGTCAGATATGAGGTTAAAGGTTTTCTTCCGTTTTCTCATAGTTTTGGTGTTTGCGACCTCTACTGCTCACAAATGCGGTTGTTTAAGCAATAGTTTATTTATTATCTCAAAATTCACAGAAAAAGATTTTACAAGATTAATTCATTTATTTATAAACAACAGCATTTCTTCTCAATAAGAATCAAGTGAAAGTGATTCATCTGTGATGTGCAGGTGATTCAGATGAACTTCAGTTTCTTGCAGATCAGTAAGGCTTTATTTTCAGATTTTAAATTGACTTTAAATGTATATTAAATACAATAGATAGTAGTTAAAATTGGGATAATGAAGTATTGCATCACCTGATTGTGGCAAACAGCAAAACCAAATCAGAAATCCAACAATGACATGACACGGTTTATCATATTTTAAGAGTTTCTGAAGGATGATTTGTTATATTTTATCATAAATATTAAAGTGCTTTATTGTTCCTGGCGTTCGCACCAGCAGCTACAGTAACACATGTTGATCTTTCACATTGAATGAAGTGGAATAACAAACACCGGTGTCACGGGCAAATCTGACAGGAAAACATGCTTTAGTTAAACAATATTAGTTCATCATGTTTTCATTTCTGCTGGTCTATATTTAAACGTATGCATCCGAGAGACACTTTGATCTTTCCTGTAGCTCAGTGGTTAGCTCATGGCGCTAGCAACGTCAAGGTCATGGGTTCGATCCCAGAAATTGCACATACTCAGAAACAAATGTATAATGCAATGTAAGTCACTTTACATAAAAGCACCTGCCAAATGTATGAATGTAATATAAATGTAAATGACATTTTGAGTTTTATTCCTTTATTTTGTTGTCTCTAATGTGACGTTTAAGTTTCCTTCTCTCCAGGAAATCTAAACCAGACGGTGTGTGCTCTGTTCTCAATCCTTCCATCAGGAAAGTGATACTGGAAGAGTTTGAAGATATTTGTAAGAATGTCAAATCTAATCTCCCATTTACTGCCATAGTAGGAAAAACAAGTACTATGAGAGTTAATGAGATTTGTTTTGTTACTGACATTCGTACAAATATCTTCCTTTGTGTTCAGCAAAAACAAAGACATTTATACAAGTTTAAAACAACTTAAGGGTTAGTAAATGATGACAGAATTTTCATTTTTGCGTGAACTTTCCCTGTAACCACTATTTAGTCCTTTTTATTCTGGGTCAAAATGACATCGGACAAGGTCACAAATATTATGATGTTATAATACATAAATAAGTTTTAAAATACTTTAACTTACTGTAGGAACATCTTAAGAATGTTTGTCTGAAGAACTTTGTTTTGTGAATTCTGCCCATGTTTTTAATTTTCACACATGTCAGAGATCAGATGATGTGTGTTGTATCTGTACGGCCAGCAGAGGGCAAAACTCTCTCACACGCGCGCACGCACACGCACACGCACACGCACACGCACACACACGTTGGTTTTGCTTTCTCCGTAGGGACAGTCCATTGGCTTAATGATGTTTATACCGTACAAACTGATCCTAATGCTAATGATCGTAGAAAACTTTTTGCATTTTTAGATTTTCAAAAATTATCATTCTGTACGATTTATAAGCTTTTGTACCCATGGGGACGTCCATTCAGATTTAGGTCCCCACCGGGGTATAAGAACCAGGTCCACACACACAAACACGCACGCACACGCGCCCGCGCACGCACGCACACACACACACACACACACACACACACACACACTGGTTTTACATTCCCTACCCATAACCCTAAAGATCATAGAAAACGTAGAAAAATTATCATTCTGTACAATTTATTAGATTTTGTGCCTGTGGGGACCACGAGTCCCCATGAATTGATGTGTATTCAGGTTTACATCCCCACCGGCGCACACACGCACTGGATATGTTGTGTTTTACTCATTCAGGTGTCAGTAAAGTGACTCAAGGAAGAAATAATCATAATTATCTACTTATCAACTATTAGTCCACACGCACACATGTGATAAACACATCATCAGTGAAATAATCCGTTATATAATAATGTTTCATGTACGTGTTCACCTCTGACGTTCAGCACGTGTCTGCCGCTGGTTTTATTGAAGAGCATCAGTTCAGTTGTGATGTTCTTCTTCATCTTCACACAGTTGAGCAGGAACACCATCACATCCACCTCATGATTGGCCAGGTGTCTCACGCCCGCACAGAAGCACCACCTGAGGCCGCTGGTGAACGTTTTTAGGGGTCAATCTACATCAGACACACATCAGCTCATTGTTTGTTTTGATTTGAAGGTGAAATGAATCCTGTTGAGATGTTTGTAAGGTGTCACCTGTTAGAACCCCGAGCAGCATGAGAGCCATCTGACCCGCACAGACCCCCGTCATCTCCAGTCTCCTCTCGACAGCAAACACTTGTACACATCGTAAGACACGCTTGAACCTGAATCTGAGAGAGAGAGATTTAGATTGTAAATTATTTTTGTTATTCTTATTATTTTTGCAAGAATGTACTTTTGTCATGCTGAGAGAGAGAGAGAGAGAGAGAGAGAGAGAGAGAGAGAGAGAGAGAGAGAGAGAGAGAGAGAGAGAGGGAGAGAGAGAGAGAGAGAGACAGAGAGAGAAGAGAGAGAGACAGAGAGACAGAGAGAGAGAAAGAGAGAGAGATAGAGACTCTTTCTCTCTCGCTCTCTCTCTCTCTCTCTCTCTCTCTCCTCTCTCTCTATCTATCTCTCTCCTCTCTCTCTCTCTCGCTCTCTCTCTCTCTCTCTGCTCGCGCTCTTCTCTCTCTCTCTCTCTCTCTCTCTCGCTCTCTCTCTCTCTCTCTCTCTCTCTTCTCTCTCTCTCTCTCTCTCTCTCTCTCTCTCTCGCTCTCTCTCTCTCTCTCTCTCGCTCTCTCTCTCTCTCGAGAGAGAGAGAGAGATGTCGTGCTAAGGCTGGATATGTTATCTCAGCTCTGTCCGTATCTCCACACCCCAAAGCTTTTATCACACCTGCACAAAGAAAGGTGATATATCAACGTGTGTGTGGATTTTAAGGCCAGTGTGCGCACACACGCGAGGTGATAAAAGCTTTAGACGGAGGACAGAGAAACATGACATGCTGCTTGTGAATCACACACTTTACTCATGAGAACCCTGAGAACACGCTACACACACGGACAAATGCGTGTCCGCTGTAACACTCACACCCACACTCACACCCACACACACACCCACACCCACACACACACACACACACACACACACACACACACACACACACACACACACACACACACACACACACACACACACACACACACAAAGCTGAACCTGCTCGACGAGGTAAAACACAGCAGGTCAGTGCGGTACATAAACTGTGCTGGAAGCAAATCCTTCAAGCGTGTTAAAGACTGAAACTAATATCACTGATCTGGAGCACCGACACCACAGAGACAGAAAGAGAAAGCGCTTAGGGCTTTCTATGCCATTAAAAGATCTATTAAAATCGACATCCCAATCCAAATCTGGCTCAAAATGTTCAAATCAATAATTGAACCAATTCTATTATATGGCAGTGAAGTGTGGGGTCCACCTATAAAATTAGATTTTGTAAATTGGGATAAACATCCGATTGAAACTTTGCATTTGGATATCTGTAAGAGAATACTTAAAGTCCAACGAAAAACACCCAACAATGGATGCAGGGCAGAATTAGGCCAATACCCTCTTCTTCTAAACATTCAAAAAAGATCGATTAAATTCTGGAAACACCTGAAGACAAGTGACCCAAACACATATCATTATAAAGCCCTAAAAGACCAAGAGCTACACTTAGCAAAGAGTCCTCTCTGTCAGCTAATACTGAGACTGACTGACATCACACAACATCACAACACACACACACTCACAAACATCCGACCAAACCAAATTATAGACACACAAAAAGATCATTACATCACACACTGGAAAAACACCATTCAAAACCAACACAAACTTGAATGTTATTGGGCACTAAATCGAGATTTTATCATAGCAAACTACCTGATCACAGTGACTGATGTGAAACTGAGAAAAACCCTGACCATGTACAGACTCTGTGATCACAGTTTATCCATCGAGACGGGCCGGAGGAGACAGATCTGGACCGCTTGTGAGGAGAGATTCTGTTCTCACTGCAGTCTGACCGTAATAGAAACAGAGCTGCACTTTCTCACTGAATGCCCAAAATATCAAAACATCAGAAATCAATATTACTCCAAAATTACCAACATATTTCCCCATTTTACAAACTGCACCCCACATGAAAAACTTCCCTTTATTCTGGGAGAAAAAACTGAGTGTGCAAATATAGCTGCAAGATTTGTTGAATTGTAATTATTGAGTTATTTAGTTAAAAGTAGTGTTTTCTGTATTACTTATATTAATTGTTTCACTGATTAATTGTAAATTATTTTTGTTATTACTATTATTATTTTTTTTATGCTTTGGCAATGCAAGAATGTACTTTTGTCAATAAAGCTATTTTTTAATTTACAGACAGACACACAAACAGAGTTGTTGTTGTTGGTTCTAAGTTTATATTTACATTTATGTATTTGACAGACGCTTTCATCCAAAGTGACTTACATTGAATTATATATTATATTATACATTCACCTAGCAGCTTATTTTAATATCACATTATGTTTGTTGCATATTTTCTTGTCATAACGTGTTTTATGTTTGGCAGTATTATAACTGCACACGATCATGCCAATAAAGTATCTTTAAAGACAGAGAGAGATGCATAATTTGTATAATCATGTACAATTCTTTTTTTATTCTGTTAAATAAACTTTTTTAATTTGATTACATTTTGCAATGATGTCTCTTTGCGTACATGAAGTATTTGAATTCATGTCTTTTACACTGCGCACAGCAGCAAATACTTTTTGTTTTTGTCATTATAAAGTACACTTCAAATAAAACTGTTTGTCTGGCCAATGGCAGACAGGTGAATGTGGTTGTGTTTGGAGACATTAATGCTGGAGAAATGAAGACACACACACACACACACGCACACACGCACACACGCACACACACACACACACACAAGTTGATTTAAAGCTGCAGTGAAACAAGATGTTTATGTAAAGCTTGTGTGTGTGTGTGTGTGTTTATATAAAGTGTGGCACAGTGAGGAAAGGATAATTACACAGTGAAACAGAACGGATTACAGATGCCATCCTGACAAACTCAGACTTGTTGAGTCTGTATGCTGCCGCTCTCGGTCGAGACAGAAACACAGCATGTGTATGTGTGGCCTTCAGGATGATAAAGAGCATCTTTACCCGACAGCACCAGACACAAACAGACCCTCTGAACAATAGTGATCAATGATTGATCATGAAAAACTATTTCTGGAAATCCCCCCTCTGACCCATCCAACACCCCCACGCTGTTCTCTTAAAGCAACAGTTCAGCCAAAAATAAAAATTCTCTTATCATTTCTTCTCTCTCATGTGTTTGTAAATCTGTATGTGAGTCTTTCTTCAGTGGAACACAACAGAAGATATTTGGAGAAATGGTACAGTGGGAGTCGATTGATCAACATTCTTAAAAATATCTGCAGAAGAAACTCATACAGGTTCTATAGTAAATGTTGATGAAACGTACAAAAATAGAAATAACTGCATCCACACGCAACACAAACAGGAATGTGTGTGTCATCTGAAGGTGATGTGAAAGACGAGTCTATTTTTACACAATTCATCTAAAGCATTTGATCTTTTTTATCTGAAAACAAAAATGGTTCGAATTGAATCTATAAATGGTTAAACTGTGAAGAAGAGCAGGTGGCAGGTTTAAGGGTCGTGGATGTGAGTGACGCTTCTGTCTCTATCGGGTCATCTCTTCACGCTATGCTCAGATGAAAGGGGCGCTGGCACGACTCACATAACTTTTAGGGAGGTAATTCTCTCCTCTTGTTTACCTCTTGGGGATATTTTTAGATCTGAACAAAACGTTCTCATTCCGTGAGGGCTGGAAGTGGATGTGTAGCTGATAATGGATTCAGTAACATGGCTCTGATAGCATCACGCTGGACTACGTGCCCCAACGCCAACAACACACAAAATCAGATTACATCTCTTTCAAACTCTATAGGGATCTTCTTAAATAGACAAAATACAGAATATGACATCAGGACTGAATGGAGCACACTGATCATAAAACTGATCATTACAGTTATTATTATCTGGATGAATGACAAGAAACATAAATAATGAGACGTCGCTCACCGGTGTAATATTTCTGTGGTGCGATCACTGATGATTTATCAAACGCCTGCAGATTCACATCAGTGTCTGTCATAAAACACTTCTGATGTTCTCCTGTGATGTTCTCCTGTGATGTTCTCCTGTGATGTTCTCCATCTCTGATCTTCTCCACATGAGCCGACTCTCATGACAGCCTTTAACACACACACACACGCACACACACAAATATTCTTAAAATAAATGAAATGCAAATAACAGATTTATTCTAGAGCTGATAAACGATTTTTTGCATTCAGAATAAAAGTTTGTGTTTACATGATAATATGTCTGTGCATAATCATTTTGTATTTATAAACACAGGAAATATTTATTTATATTCACCAATAATTAAAATAATATTTAAACATTTTTACATTTTTCGTAAATATATGCATGTATGTGTATAATTTTATAAATACAAAATTATATGCACAGTACACAGACATATATATAAACTTTAATTCTGGATGCAATTAATCCCACTTAATCTTTTTACAGCCCTAATTTATTCGTTTTTCAGTCAAATGTTTGTTGTAAAAACAACTTGTTATGAAAGGAACAACATTTAAGTGTTAATAAACCTTCTGTATGTAAATGAATTCAAACTTGAACAGGTCTGTCACTGAAATAAAACAGAATTTTAACAATAATTAAAGCTGCGTTCCGTAACCTTTGCCTCTCTATTGTCATCTCCGTTTAAGCAAAAAATGTACTCATCCTACACTTCCTGCTAAATCTGACCTTAATTTATATATTATTAAAAGCTTGATTTAATCCCAAGTTTTTCTATGCACTAAAGCACAAAATAACAAAAACATGTGCTGGCAGCTCAACCATCAAACAGACATTATATCCTAAAAACGATATAATTCTCTTAAATATTTCATTATGATGATGCTTTTGGACAAAAGAGGCACTTTTTTCTGTTAAGATGCTCTTTAGACTTTGGTGTTAAGAGGAGGTTCAGTACAGAAAAGATGCTCACAGTTTTTTCTGAAACAAAGTAAATAATGCTGAACTGAATCTTGACTTTCTGTTGTGAAATCACGTCTGTTCTCCGTCACACACACTGAAGATGAACTGATCTAACCTGAGACATCTTAACAATGTTCATGTTAAAATAACATACAACAGTTACATAAACTACATTTGCTGGAGTGTTTTCTGTTGGTTCTTTACATAACGTGACATTATCACCATCCACCACATTTTAAACATTCTTTTGAAAAATAACTCAGTTCATCACACAGATTTAAATGATTTACAGCACAGACACACAGAGCTACATTATAATGCCGGCTCGAATAAAACCACTCCGTTCAAATGAACCCAGAACATATAAAGAAGAACGTTTCTACTCAACCCAGTGTACATCAGCTGTACACTTCAAATCAGAGTGCATTGTGGGTATGTATGTAAACTTTAGCTCATGATCAGACGTCCCTGAGTTTCCTCCACACCGCACAGAGAGCAGAAGTGTGGAGGTCACAGCATCATTAATGGGGCGTCTTCATCAAACCTCAGGACTCCAGCGCTGTGATAACACCGCACTGATACACTTGTGTACTAATACATGCTCAAACAAAGCAATAACAAAGAAACTGGAAAAACCTGGTGTTCAGCCCCAACCCAGCTGAGCTCTCACGCTAACACACACTCGCACGCCAGTCTCACCGAGTGCCAGCCGCACCACGCTCTCACGCGAGACACCGCTTCCGACACGCTGTCAGTCTCTCTCACTCACACACACACACACACACACACACACACACACACACACACACACACACACACACACACACACACACACACACACACACACACACACACACACACACACACACACACACACACACACACTAATGAATCAATGAAGACACCTGATCTCTGAATGATGCACACTTGATGCACTAGGCAGGTGTCTAGATCTTCAGCACTTAATCCATCTGTACATCTGCATGCTTATAGCCGGGTCACATTTCATCATAAAATCTCAAGAAATCTGTAAGAAATGATATACTGCGTTACTGTGTGTTTTATAATAATTCTCATTATTCAGATTTCAATTCTGATTTTATCGAAATCGGCATAAACTAACAACAACCGTGATCTCATAAATAGTACAAAAAAAACCATTGAATGTGTTGTAGGTCAAGATTCAGTTACATGATTTGTGTAATGAGGGTCATTCGTGACAAAATGGCTCTAAAAATAAGATTCTTTTCCTTTATTTTAGGGGAAAATGTTCTTGGCGGATTTCCTGAGATTCACCCAATGATCAGAAGTCTATTGATTTACAGAAACTGAGGAGCTCAGATTTCATGAGGTAAATCTCAGATGAACCGCGGTAAATTCCCATTGCGAGTGAGTAAAAATATCAATAAATCACACTTAGTTTCACAATGACATGTCTCCTGACATCACAACGGATTCTTCTTACATTATTAAATGTTTCTCAATCACATGTTCAGGTCAAACTGAAAATGTTGTGATGTTCTCATACGGCTGAGATTGACAGACAGCCAGGAAACAGTATCAGCTGAAACCCAATCACTGACAGGAAGGAAGTGACAGGAAAATTAGGGCGAGGGCAACAAACACCTTAAGTAAACTTCCAGCTTCTGAAACGAGAGAAAAATGTGTCAAATAATCAGCGCGTGAAGGGCACGAGAGGACGTTTATGAGTGTCACAGCTCTGAGGATTTAAGAGAAAAGAATCACCTGCTGCAAACAGGTTTACTCAGACTCACAGTCACTTTCTATTTGACAAGAACATCGCGTGTGAGGGTACAGCTGTCCGTCGCCACCTCGGCCGCATGTCATTGGTGCATTATTTGCTGGCCAGCAGCCCGTGAGCGGAGAGATTAAGCAAAAAAAAAACCCCGAACCACCTTCTCCACGAATATGTTCTGCCCTCCCCGGCACACTGGAACTCAACTTCCTGTTGTTGGGGAATTTCCTGTGCTGAGAACGAGAGAAGGAAAGAGTAGAAAGGCAGAGAGGCGTAAAGGCAGTAAACGCAGCCGAGCATGACCTCTTCCTGAGGGGGGGTCACTGTGTTTATTGATCTTAGTCACACGCATATTATAAAGAGGAACTTTGGTATAGGCCTCTGGCACGCTATGGGAACCTTCGGAGGTCGTGCAGGGAAGGGGGGGGCGTTCTCCGACCCGCTATCAGCTTCGGCTCGCCAACAAAGATGCCAGACGGGAGCTGATAGCAACTCACGCTCGCTCCTGCAGACGCATTCTTCCATACAGGAAAACTTCCTGGAAATAACTGGGAAATAATAACAGAAGGATTTCTCTTGGGGGGATCAACGGGATCGTAATGTCATAAAGACAAATTCTGCACACACATCCAAAGGTCATCCGACAAAACACACACACATGACAGATTACAGACGTCTGTTCTAAGGTTCACTGGATCATAAATGAACGGCTTTGACAAACAGTACAGACTGTGATTTATAATCCAAACACATTTCAACACACACAAGAGCCACATTCTGCACTTTAACATGAAAATCTGACGACTACAACATAAGATTAAAATAAGATGGAAATGATTTGCAATATATTGTTTAAAGGAGAAACAGCAGGACAAAAAGAGCAGTGCTTTCTTTTCACAGAAAGTAACTACGTTCAGATTTAAATATACCGATTCGTAGAATTTGACTTGATTTAAAAATTGTTGTTATCATTTTCTTCTCACGTTATTTTTCTTGACCGCTTCAGTTTATAGCTGTTATTTAAACAGACCTCCACCTGAACAGAGACGGTGAGATTCAGACAGCTGTTCAGACAGAAATCTGAAAAGAGATATTTTACCTCTGCGCAGTAGCGTGATAAGATGACCGCCATTTTTACTGTGTGATGATGAGGAAGATGCCGAGACAGAACCATTTCCAATCTCAAGAATCTTCAGCTCCCTTATGTCTATCGCACTAGATAGTGAGTAAATTCATACTTTTATTTATTAGTTAAACTGTGTGAATCCACAAACAGGTGGATTCAATGATTCAGCTGAAACAAGCAACACACCTGAAGGTGACCTCTGACACAAGACAACAGACACCGTTATGAAGCGGCTGTCGGAGAGAGAGATGGTCTGTTTGTTCGGGTCCACCGCGGACACCTAAAGTGATCCCGCAGTCAATGGACACCAAACAACCCAACCATTCTTCAGCCATCAACTTCACCAAATCCTGAACAACAGACACAGGAAATGACATCATCATCATCATCAATGAGAGAGAGAGAGAGAGAGAGAGAGAGAGAGAGAGAGAGAGAGAGAGAGAGAGAGAGAGAGAGAGAGAGAGAGAGAGAGAGAGAGAGAGAGAGAGAGAGAGAGAGAGAGAGAGACACACACACACACACACACACACACACACACAGCAGCATCAGTAACAGTAAGAGCTGTACAGTCCCATAATCAGTCTGTTCATGGGACTGAGCTTCTCATCTCTCCAGCCACTCCATCAGAACAGCACCAGCTTGCTCCATCTAAGATAACATTAGATAGATCAGACTGTTCTTAACAGAACATGCAACACAGCTTCTTGTCACTTCTAGACTGGATTTACTGTAATGCTCTCCCAGCCTGTGCCTTCAAACCTCTGCAAATGATCCAGAATGCTGCTGCACGCCTGGTCTTCAATGAGCCCAAGAGAGCACATGTCACATCTCTGCTCATCTGTCTACACTGGCTCTCAGAAGATCTACAAGTTCAAGGCACCGGTGCTTGCTTATAGAACACCTCAACTCTCTCTTACAGACCTACATGCCCTCCAGAAGGATCCATCTCAAGGACATTTTCGTTCACTGTTCCCTGCTGGTGAAACGATCCCTTTCCATCAGGACATCTGGATCAATCTCACTGTTCAAAAAGCAGCTGAAGAATGCATAACTGTCTATTAAAAAAAATCTACTTCTCTTTTACTTTTCTAATGTTCTCTGTATACTTGCTTATACCATCTTAACGTTGTACCTGAAACTTTGCATTACTGGCACTTTTCGTGAATATTGCTTAGCGAATCGCTTGCTGTTTTCCTCAATTGTGAGTTGCTTTGGATAAAAGCGTCTGCCAAATGAATAAATGTAAATGTATTACCATCTGATACCACTAATGGACCACAGACAATACCAACACAGAAGTGTTTATGTAAGATCATGTTTATAAATCACGAGTTCATATGTGTGAGAGAGAGCAGTGGATGTTGTGTTGGCTTGAACTGTTCGTCAATGTTTTTCTTTATGGCAGTCAAACAAACACCTGGTTCCATTTTTCTAATGTGTGTTATGTCTCGCTACAACGTGCTTTTGTATACCTGCGTTTTTTGCTGGAAACTGCTCACGCGCGTGCTTGCTATTAGGCGGTGGCGTCGCGCCTTGATGACATCACTGTCCGATTGCGTGACGTGACGTCTGCTGGAATAGTAATAAATAATTCCGCCTATTTAGTAAATTATTCACAATATTTTGTGAATTATTGTTATTATATAATATGAATCTTTCTAACATTGGTACTATATATTTTAAATGTACATTTAGCAGAGAGATGCATAAATGAGGGAGCATTCCACACAGTATTTTGGTATTGGTGTCATGATAATATGTTGTGTTTTTGGACAACCACTGTATTTAAAACACCTTTGAGATATTATGGTATATGAATTATGCAGTTAACAGGTCACTCCGGTTTTAGGATATAATTATGTCAGAGACCAAGCCACAGAATAATAATATCATGTGTTTGAGTTTTTATTACACAGTTAAAGCTGTGAGGAATCTTACATTTGCATTGAAACTTTTATTATTAAACTTGCATTATTCATTCAGCAGTCATAAATATGCTATGCAAACACAATGCACCTGCTCACAGGATTAATGTGAGACTTTAATTGTAAAAGTAATTATTTCATACACAACAACTTCATCCTTCACATGTTCAATTCCTTCATTATACAAAAATCACCTGCACAAAGAGGATCAGGTAAATACAAAAGTATTGTTTCAGAGCAGAAGCTGTTGTTGGGTTTCCAGAAGCACTTTGATAAGAAAACAGCAGTTTGTACAAACATAACACATGTAAGATGTGCATTGTGATAAGAGCTGCATATTTACATGAAGATCACATTCTGGGTTTATAATCAAACATTAGAAAATAGCTTCAGTGTATGTCGTCCAGCAGACGCTCGGTAAAATGAGGAATGTTTAAAGCTTATGACAGTAAAAGGCATTTGTTTGATCTTAACACACAGAGCACTGTTATCTGAGCGTAAATGCAAGCACAAATATTTTTTTCAGTGTTCTTTTGCGCTGGCCATGTGAAACAGAGATGTATGTACATGATAGAAGACTCCGGCATGACTGAAATAACTGGAGCAAATGCACCAGAGCTGATACAAACATCTTTCAAATATTTGGCATTGCGCGCTGATGTCCAGCTTTTTATCAGAGCGGATTGTTAAATCTAAACCCCAATGACCCGTCGCCAGGATCATGACGCCGCACTGCTGAGTTCGAAGCCCGGTTGCGGTGTGACACGCAGCTGACAGCGCTTGTGTTTCATGGTCAGGCCGTACTCCGGCGTCATGTCCAGCATTTCTCCCGGCATACTGCTGAACTTTAATCTCTGGAGCAGGATGGCCAGGAACAGATAGACCTCAGATCGTCCGATGGACTCGCCGATGCAGCGCCGCTTACCCAAACCAAAGACCAACACCTTCTCACCTTCAGTCTTATTCAGCTCTGTAGTGTCGGCGCTGAGGAATCGATCGGGGTTGAAGGATGATGGATCCTTCCACAGCTCTCTGCGGGTACAGACACCAGATTCAGATTCAGCTTCACTTTCACATCAGCCAGCGGCTGCATTTCATCACTGAGGTAACTTACGGGTCATGATTGACGTGCCACTGGTTGACAAACACACAGGTGTCTTTGGGAATGAAGTATCCGTTCAGCGACGTGTCTTTAGTGGTGCTGAAAGAGAAGAATATGAGCGAGCGGTCACCGGCACGGCATTATAACTGCCAGACGTCGTGTTATTTGTGTTCGAGTCAGCTGTGAGTTCTTAAAGTCACTCACCAGTGAGGAATGGTGAAGGGAAGGAAAGACGAATGCCTGAAGATCTCCAGAATGAAAGCCTCCAGCAGCGGTGTAGCACATCTGTCTGACAGACGCGGCATGCGCTCCATTCCGATCTTTTCGTCTAGAGACAACGATAACAGATCTTGAGTTTTGACTCACGACACGACAAGCGCATGCAGTAAGAGAGACAAACACTCACTCAGCTCTCTGTGCAGACGTTCCTGGATCTCAGGGTACGCCACAAGATACATAACAGCCCACGAGAGAGCCGTGCTGATGGTGTCGAAACCTGTCGACAAACACAAACCCGATCAACACGCATCACACACACACACACGTCTAACTCGCTCACTTTCTCCACACTCACCAGCTCCAAACAGATCATTGACGATTCCCACAATCTTCTCATCCGAGACTTGAACGTTGCAGTTCTCATCCAGTTTTCTGTCCTCACAGTGGTCGATGAGAGAATCTGTGATGTCACGGATGTTGTTCTGAAACAGATGAAAAGATGCATACGGTGAGCTTTGCAGACACCAGCGAACGAACGGTTAGCAACTCACGTTTGGAGGTCACTCACCTTGTCAAAGCTATCGTAATGTTCCTTCACGATCCTCTGCATGAAGCTGCTGAATCGAGCGTTGATGTCCAGAAACTTCTTCATTGTTTTGCTGGGCAGGAATCGCAGGAACGGAATGAAGTCCGAGGGGTTGCCGCTACCTACGACCTTTCCAAACTCATCGCTCATGTTGACCAAACGCAACAGCTCGTCGTCGTCGTGACTGTAGCGCCGGCCGAAACAGATTCCGCAGATCACGTTGGCCACAGACACCACGATGTGACGGAAGGGATCGAAGCTTCCCTCGCTCTTCATGACGCTGTGAAGTCTTTCGATCAGATACAGCCCCTCTTTGCTGATGTGTTCCTCCAGAGCACAGGAATACTGCGAGCTTTCGGCCTGCACCGTGGAGAAGGATCTCAGGGCACTGAGCGCCAGCTTGCGGCGGGTACGCCACACGCCCACCTGGTCCGTGCTGAAGGCCAGACTTTTGCCCTCGCTGATGAACTGAGTGCTGTACAGGTCAGGTCGACCGGAAAACTCCTCGCCCTGTTTGAGGAGAGCCTGACGGATCACCTCGTTTCCGCTGAGCACCACCACAGGACGCATGCCGATCTGGATTTGGAAGACGGAGCCGTAGCACTTGCTCATGCCGGTTAGGCTGAGATGTGGGTTGTTTCCCAATTCCAGGACATTGCCGATGATGGGAAGGGGCTTCGGTCCGGGCAGCTTCTGAAGGCCTTCGGGAATCTTAGTGCGTGTCAGACGCATGAGGAGATACGCCACACATATGGTTATAATGGCCACGAGACTCTCTGACACAGAGATCGGGCCCAGAACAGGCAGAACCGTCAAAGGCATTGTTATCCTCCTTTGTTCTTTCTTGCCCACGATAATCTTTCCTCCTGCAGACGTTGAACCGATTACCTGCTCAAAACAGAGGAAAGGTAAATAAGACTGGATAATAACATGAGAGAGAGAGAGAGAGAGAGAGAAAGAGAGAACATTTCTTGGACGGATGATACTGAAAAAGGTGTGTCTTCTGCAACCTGTTTTGCTTTTTTTACATTGCATGTGTTGCATGAACACTTTTTACAGTTCAGAAAAGCAACTGAGCAAACTGATAGTTTTACAGTAAAGCAATGCACACTGGTTGATTATTTGCACGTTTGCAAAACTAATTAATGATAAACCACACATGACGCAATCAGTGTCAAGGGCACACGCACGCACACACACACACACCTTGATTCAGAAAAAGTGCCATGCAAGACACATAAAATATGCAATGCATTGAAAAGAAATGGCATACATTATCCTAAATGCAACCAATAAACAAGTGATTATTTATTACTTTGAAAAAGTAAAATTCAAGATAGAATTCAAAATTAGATTAGATTGAACTTTATTGTCATTACACATGTACAAGGCAACGAAATGTAGTAACGAGATGTCGAAATGATGCAGTAGTGAAGGATTTTAAACAGAATTTAGAGAAAGCTCTAACAACTGAAATATGAGTTTGAATGTTTAAGGTAAAATGTTAAACTACTGCACAACAGTCACTTAACATAAAAATGAATTTATGTAAATAATGATGAATGAAAGTATTGACATTAAGCTTACCTTGAGTATAGTGAGGATAAGTTCGTTCTTCACTGCTGAATCTGTCTATCCAAAGTCAATTATCTCAAGAAAGAGAAGTGCTGCTGTATTCCAGCACACAGAAATCTTATATACACGAGAGCTCGACGCGATTGGCTGGTCGCTGTGTGACGTCAGAGGGCTGGAAATGTCTGCAGGCCTTTTTGTGAATGAGTTTATAACTGCGAATAATCTCACCATTACTGCACACACATTGCGTCAGTTTACAAGCAATTAAAATCATATATTAATAATTAGATGTAATATATTATACATGCATATATTTTTATAAAAATACATAAAATAATGTAGATAATATAATTATGATTTAGAATAATGTTTAAGTATTAAATAAACACAAAGTAAAAAAATATTAAAGGGGTAAAAAAGTTTAATTTACAATCTTAATTTAAACTTCTCCATATTATTTATCGCACTGCAAAAACATCAAACATAAATCCTTTTGATAGTTTAACCCGTTCACTTTCACAAAATGTATGGAGAATATACATAAAACATTCACATTACAAACTTAAATGGTTTTAATAAATTCTTGCTTTGAAATGCAGTCCTAAAATGCCTTTTTAAAACAAAAATAAATCACCAAAAACATAATTGATAAATTATTTTAGATCAATTACTTTCAATTCATATTATTTTATATATAAACTGGACAGGTGTGTATTTTAGAGGCTTGGAATTATATATAGATATACACTTTTTGTCATGATTAGATTAGAATTGAATTGTAAAATGTTCAAGTAAACTTAAGTGTTATACTGACTGAACACGGTGACGATTAACAGGTTAAGCAATTATGCACATCAAGAAAAACTGTTTATTGCAACATATCTGATAATTCCCTTTATATTTATCCAAGAATTAATCGACGTACGAAATATTTCTGCATTGATTTGTAGGGTCATGTTCCACCTGGCACGCGCTCGTAACTCATTAAACAGGTAAGCATCGCGTGCAAAGGTGTGTGTGTGTGTGTGTGTGTGTGTTTAGGAGCCCCTTTACTGTAGATTTCTTCATACATTTTTCGTACATATACAGAATTACTCTCTCTATATATATAGCATAATTGATAGGCTACATTTTGTAATATAGATTTATAAGACTTTAGACAAGTTATACTCATATTGCGTTTATTTGTTTTGTGGTCCGTTTTCATTTGGAGGCAGCTCGTAACCTCAGACTGTTATCACGCCACGATAAACTCTTCAAACGCATCGCGTGCGTGCACCTGTAGCGCGCGGGTTAAAAATTGGCCACGTGGCGTGAGAGCGCGAGCGCACCGCTTCCCTGAGCCGCGCGCGAGGATGCTGAGGGGAGGGGGGGGACTTTTGAGTTCACAAAGTTTCAAAGCTGAAAGAAGAAAAGAGATCATGCATGTGTACTTATTACATGCATGCACATACTTCAGTGAGCTTTACTTTTGATTTCTTTGACTCTCTTTCCTTTACCAAGCATCTTAATGTAAAAAAGAGTAAAAAACAAAACTAAAAAAGACAAGCTATTAGATCAGCCTAACCTTACCTTATTTTGTGTTTATCTTTAAGGTTTACACAACAATCCACTCATGAAATAAATAAAAGGCTGTGAATTCGTTTAGGTAAATCTAAAGGTATAGTCTTATGGTGTGCTAAAATAAAGCAATTAGATTTATTGCAAACTAACTAAATAAGCTGGTTAACAAAAACATAAGAATGAGAATATTTATATAATTAGCGTTCCATTATACATTGCTTTACACCACTTAATGAGGTACATGATGACAAACTCTTAGACGCTATGATATTCTATTCTAAAACTAGACCCTAACCCTAAATACAATACATTTGGTTAGACTTTAATACATAGCTTTCGTCTCATGTCCAGTGAAAACACATGACCCATTGCTGACAGCAGCCATAGTTCTCTTCCTTCACCTACTTTTTCCTGGCCAGCAGGCAAACCAAAAAAAATTAATCGGGATTTGGAGATAGTTTAAATTAAAATAAAAGCTGTTTAGCCGTTTCTCAGTTTTGCTATTATATATGTGCTTCCCACTGTACATAGACAATAGAAACAGTATAGCAGGAGAAACCGAACACACTTTAAGGAGGAATAAAGGCAATAGGAAAGACATGCCAATTTGAAAAGCTTTCTGGTTTTTGTAAGGCAAGATAAATTCTACATAGATTATGATTTCTGAAGAACATATATGTGCAGAGAATGTATATGTATATACATTTTAGTCATTAAAATAATACAAAACCAATGAATAATACACATGCCAAATGAATAAGTGTACAACACATCTACAGAATCTTTAGTCTGAAACAAATGAAACGCTGTCCCTTAACTTTAATGGTTAAAGGAACAACTTACATTGACATAAATTTAACAAGATAATGTTTAGCAGGATATATTCTATGAATTGATCTAAAAGTTAATGTTTAGGGGAAAGAATCCAGTTAACATCATTTATTGTGGGGGAGTATGAAAGTCTTTTGGACTTTAAAATCTGCACAGAATCCACCAGATGCACACTTCACCTGGTCAGATGCAGTATAGTGTATATATTATGAAGAAAGAAGTATTTCTATTTTAGTGACATAAAAAAAATCTACTTTCAGTGACTGCAAATACTATCACTTTGTTATAGTCTTCTTTGCAATTAAATCTTACATTATACACAATAACATTTTCTATTGAAATGTAAAGAAACACATCAAAAATCAATTGCTTTTAGGATTATGAATATACATTTCAAATGAATGAAGGTAACGTTGCATACTATTTCGACAGAAGGCTTCTATACTACTCAGTGTGTAAGAATGGCATTAAGGAGTAGAGGCACTGTCACACGCAGTCTGTGTGTGTGTGTGTGTGTGTGTGTGTGTGTGAGAGAGAGAGAGAGAGAGAGAGAGAGAGAGCGTGTTCGCGTGAGAAGGGTGGGCTCGGTCTTCAGGACAATCCTAAATCTGCTCTGTTAGTCACGCGAAGGCGGCAGCGGCTCTCTTCTGGAATATTTGCGCTGTGAATGACACGAATCTTCGGTTTTTTGCAGTCATGAGCTGTGTCCACACCACGCAAACTCACGCAAACTCTTAATCCGCGGTCATTAACCGCTCGTGCAGCTTCCCTCGCGTGTAAACTGGGAGTTGCGATGCTTGAGATTAAACGCATGAATCACGATAAATCCCGAAGCAACCGGCGCGATTAACATGTCATTGCATTAGATGACAGCGTATAAAAACTCGGTTCAGTTATTTTAAAGACACCAACGTTTCATAGTTGTTGGGTTTGAGTTGGTTAATAAAAATACAAAGAAAACATTGTGTTTAATGTGATGATCGCACACCTGTGATAACAGACACATATGATATTACATCTGAGATTTGATCTGCATCATTTCTTAGCAGTTATTTTGATATCTAAGGCAATGACATTCAATCATACTAACACGTGACTTCTGGGTAGATTTCAGATCATACAAAACATATACAGCAGCTCTCAGATCTGCCAACTCTATACTGTAAATTCTGTTATTTACATGCAAAACTGCACTTTTTATAGAACGTATCAGTTTCTAAAATGCTTACGTGTGGCACGCTCCATTAATAACTGAAGCGCCTCCAGATCTAACTGCACTTAGTGAGAGAAATGAGTAGAAATCCAAACAGGAAAAAAACCCAAGATAAAATTTGTAACACTTGAGCAGTAATGTAGCATGAAGAGTTGCGTGTGTTTGCTGTGGGTTTGGAGCCACTATATCAGTGTCACGGGACAAACACAGTCAGAAAAATGTGTTTGCCTTCAGCACTTAAACTCTGAAAGAATCTATCACACAAGATGAAAGTAATGAAAAGAGTGAAGGCACCTGAGCTCCATCATGCTCCACTACAGCAGCACCTGTCACGCTCACCTGTGTGATGTATGACTGATCGAATTCTGCTTCCTGTGAATATGCTTGTGTTCATATACGCTGTGTTGTGTGCAGGTTCAGTGTTTGTGTGTTTGTGGCCAGGAACAGCTCTGAATGGAGCTCGAGAGGTTTTGAAGTGTCATGTTTGAAGTGCAGCATGGGAAAACAGTGTACCTGCACGCAACCTGATGTGCTGTGATGTTCTATCACCTGTAACTGCACACCTGTAATTACTTACCTGCTTTTTTCTTACACATGAGAGGAAGACAAATGCATAGTATTTCATTGAATGTATCGATACATCTCTTAGAATTAAGCTTGGTTTTACACATCATGGCCATTGGATATTTTCAGATATTTCACTCACGTGTCCCTCTGGGTCTATGCCCGTGTTTGTAGATGTTATCTGTATTTGACTCCTGCTGACTACAGCTGTTTTGGGGGTTTGCATGTGCAATCTTCTCACACTCTCGGATCATTGAGTCAGGAGTCGGTGTGTCTGGCCGCAGACCTCGCGTGTGCCCTCAGCGGCCCGTCTTAATAGGATTAGCAGTGACTGAGGTTCATGACACTTAACCATGAATGCAGGTTCTGACCCGCCGCTCACCTGCGGCCAAACAAGCAGAGGTCACGTATGAATTACACGTCACATGCTCACCTGCGCTGCTATCTGCCCTCCACAGTTTTTCTGTCACAAAAGCAGAAATGGGTGTACAAATACTTAAACATGTTTGAAACTTGTGCAGATGCTTTCTAAAACTGATTAAACAGGGGATTGTAGGGGAGAAATTTTTTATCTTTATTACGTTTTTACATGATATGAGTCTTGTGCGAGGCAAATAGCCTAACGTAGCTAACCACAAACAGATTCTTTCACATTTTATAAAATAACAAACGTTTTCTGTTACAGCTGCTTGTAAAATTGGATTATTTGATTCAAATTGTTGTATTGTGGTAAGTTTTAATTGAAGCAAAACTACAGAAACCATATTTATTTCTCGGTTATTCTCATTCCTTAATCAAAAGTTTCAACTAATTGATGGTTAGTATTTTGTAAATCTACTTAAATGCGTGTGACATCATTAGTAGATTTACAAAATACAAACCATAGCAGTGGTTCTGCTCAACATTCTACATGAAAACACGCACGCACGCACGCACGCACGCTCAGCAGGTCATTCCTATCTCTTGGGATTTGTGTCGAGAGCGCGAGCGTGAGAAGGCAGGTGATGATTAAAGATCAAAGCGGAGCAGGTCACGCATGCGCACTGGAGTGTCACCTTCCACACCGGTGGCGATGTGCTCGGGTTCGAGTGATCGCGGGTTTCTGAGGGACAATAGTTGCGTGCGGAACCCGAATCAGCCATCAATCACCTCATGCACGACTTCTGCTTAAACATGAACGCGCAGAAGCGAAAGTTATTTAACTGCTTCACACGCAACACAAATCTCTCTCTCTCTCTCTCTCTCTCTCTCTCTCACTCACACACACACACACACACACACACACACACACACACACACACACACACACACACACACACACACACACACACACAGGCGTTGCCTACCACATACTTACCGGTATTCACTATCCAATAAAAGGCAATATGGAAATTAAAATATAAAGCCTACATATCTTAATTTAATGAATAGAATATAGCCTATATTATATAAATTGTCAGGGTTAATTCATCAATAATCTTTTGTTATAATATAACGTCACCATTAAATGAGTATTTAAACACGGCACATACTTAAAAGTATAAAAATGTCCTGTTCATAAATCCTAAAGACATTGTTTCGCACGCACGCACGCCTCCTTCTGTGTTCGAACCCTGAACACTGTGTTAGTTAATCATCGCGTGCAGACTGTGTTTGCTCGAGCTGTGCCAGGGGTCAGTCAGGGGGGTGGAGGTGGACGGTCACCCATTTATCAAAACAAGACACGCTACTGTTGTGTAAATAACAGAGTTGTGCTTTGGCAATGTACGATTTATTTTATCATGCCAATAAAGCTTCTTTGAATCTTGAGTTGGCTGAGATTTTACTCATGTGTTTCTGCCCTTTAGAAGGCGCTTGTCTAATAAGAATCATATTTTTCGATTCATATCGTACATGACGGTGACATGTCAAGGAAGATAACACCGCTGCCCTCGTGTGCTGCATGAGAGGAAAATAAATACTCAACTCTTTTCTTCTCATTTTTAAAATACAAGTATTTCACGAGAATTTACCTAATGTATGCTACTTGCTTTACAGTTTACGCCAAGATTTAATTCATTTTGTTGCATTTATTTAAATGTGATATTTTCACACAATATGTGATATAATAATAATAACAATACAAAGAAAGAGTTTTGAAGAGTTCACGCAGGTCATTTTCAAAATGACAGTATGAAATCGGTAAATCAAGGGAAGTTCACGCGAGTGTAGAAAAGTACATTTTACAGACATTTATCAGTATTCAAGATGATGTTTTTGATTTTACATCATGTTCTGTGGACTCGAGCACCCACGGAAATGCATGATATGACACAATTAAACTAGCGCGAGCATGTTATAAGGGGCATTTATATGTGTTAGTGCAAGTACTTTGCTTAATTAGCCTATCATTGCTTTGTCGATTAAAGCGCGTGCACGGAGGGGTTATGGATGAGCACGAGCACGAGCACGAGCACGAGCACATCAGCACAACATGAACGATAAACGTTTCCTACCTGTGCAGCTGTCAGCTATGCGTTCATAAAGGTGTTTTTAAAACTTATCCCGCGTGGCACCATGTTTGCTCTGACGCGATTTCCGGTAAGGCCTGCGGTGCATTGTGGGATTTTTAGGGAACACTGGAATAATTCTGCACCTGAACTAGAGCTGATTAAGATGAAGCTCGTATCTTTATGAGCTCCATTAAAACACAATGTAAGCCAAACCTGCTGAAATTCACTGAATGAATCGTATTTACATATTTATACAAGCCATACAAAGAAAGTTGCATGAATTTTCATGTTGAGGTGGGTTTGGTAGGCTAAATATCGACATTTAAATTATGTTTGTTATTGTTACTTCAATATATTTCAACTATAACTATTGACATTTTCACCTAATTTGACAAAAGATTGATTACCATTCAGAACAACTTTTGAATCACTTTACACAGAACAGTAGCCTTTGAGTTTGACAACAGTATATATCTTGATCCTGATACTAGCTACTAAATCTGATATTGGACATCACTTTAAGATTCAAGAAGACCTTTCATCAACTGTAGTTTGCAATGAAATTACAATAAAGGATTTATCAATATTTACAGTCACGCATTTGGCAGACGCTTTTATGCAATACAAAACAACAGAAGACAATTCGCAGAATAAAAAGAGAATCATGCAATAAAAATAAACAGAATTCACAGTATAATGATGCAGTGCAGGTAAGTATAAAGTAAAGTGTAGTGCATGTTTCATGACTAAACCCCTGAGACACTCGTGTTGTCCAGACACTTGTGTTGATGTGGGATTTTAGCCAGATTCTTCAGGGTCTCAAGAGGACAATGAAGCGGGCATCTCGCGGCACGGCCCGTGTTTTTATTGGCTGGTACCCAGGCCTCGTCTCCAGGGCCATGTTGAGTAACTCCTGAACCCGATTCAAACACAACAAAACCCACCGCTCTGCCCCACACGGGATGTCCGGATACACACTCCTGCTATTGTGTGTGTGTGTGAGCGAGCTTAAGCTCTAGATACATTAATATGAACATATCAAGTAAACTGATGGGCTGAATAAATGACAATAAAGACATTTCTGATGTTTTCATGTGTGCTGTGAAGTTTCCTCGTCAGTTTGATTTGTTAGGAAACGAGCTGTGAATTCGTCTGTTCCAGTCAGGAAACATTATGAAATGTTGTTTTTATTTTTATAAGATTACAACACATTGTTTATGTGTTTATGGTCTGAACTTGCATGCGAACATGATGATTGATAAATGATGAATGATTGTAATAACTTTTATAGATTTCCTGTTGCTCTTGTGCAGGTTTACACATGCGTCTCATACATCCTGATGTTTAATAACTGTGATTCGTGCAGGATTTTACAAGACCATAGATCAAAATAATAACGAAATTAGTCAACGCAAATACCGAATAAATGTTTTTTCATATTTTTCTTCGGGTGGAGTTGTGATGCCTGACGTCGCACAGAAAAAGAATACTGTATATTATGTACTATAGTAAACTATACTAAAGTGTTTTTGAACCTTACCATAATAAATAATGAACTATACTTACTGAAATTATAGTTAATACTAAAGAATACCACAGTATAGTAGGCTATACTTAAACGAATGGTTGTATATTACTGTAATATACAACAACTTACTACAGTAAATAGACTATAGTGTTTTTCTGTATAGGGTCAGGCTATACGCTCGGTTGATATCATGTAGCTATACAACACTTGAGCATATTTACGTATTTAAATAATATGAGGTTACTTTGCATAAATAATAAATAAACCTTCAGTAATCATGCCGTGGGATAAAGCGATGTGAGGATTTTCCAGAGAATAATGCGAGTGGTGTATAAACTGCTGTCACCGCGGGCTGACGCTCTTCACTGACGTATGGCAGAGAGCCACAGACGGCACACAGACTCTCATCCTCTCATCTCAGCTCTTCTTCATCTCTGTCTGTTCTTGTTTATATTCACACAAACATTTGAAGTCTAGCAATTAAACTCAGTGCCAAAGAAAAAACCTCCTTCTTCATGTTTCATAACAGACGGATCATCTGAGGTCCTGGACGACATGTTTAGCTTTCATCGTGCTGTTGTCTGTCAGGGCCTCATCAGTGTGTGTGTGTGTGTGTGATAGAAATGTGCTGTCAGCTCCATTCACCTGTCAATCAAACTCAAACTGCTCATTCCAATAAGAAAGATGCCAATAAAGTCATAAAATCAGACCTGTACCTGTACGCTAGTGTTCAGCCGAGGTCTGTGGAGATTATGAGGCCTACAAGAAGAGAAGATCAAATTGTGTCTTAATCTTTATTACAGTGTAGAGACATTTATCCTGCGGCAGATGATAACACAGAAATCCCACAGGTTTCAGAGAGCACAACATCACAGAGATCTTTTGATATGGGCCTGAAAGCAACAAAAACAACCACATACACATTATTACCAGCTGATAGCACCCACAACACAACACCACCAAAATGAGAAAATGACATTTTTCTGATGTGTGTAGGTATGTTAGAAATGTAATGATACAGAACGTGTCATGTAATGTGTATTGTTGCTTATTGTGGGTGTGTTGAACTCTATCTGCTCAGCTAGTTCCTCTCAGCAAATGTAAAGAATTGTCGTGACTAAATGTGTAGGAATGCATAACAATACACACACAAAACACAAGATGAGCACGGCACTGAATCTGAACTGCCGACATACACATCATACATCACACGTGTGTAACAAAAATAGGGAATTCTCTCCATCATATCTTAACATACTTCAACAGTTTACAACCCTTTATTCATTTTGTAAGAAAAATAAAAAGATTTTATTTGGTTAAACGAACAGTTCACCCAATAATGAAAATCAATGTTTTGGAGACTCTCAGCGAGAGATGTTCTGTTGAATTTGACGGAAGAAAGACAGGCAAACACTCTTAAAAATAAAGGTGCTTAAAGCTTCTTCAGTGATGCCATAGAACTATTTTTGGTTCTTTAAAGAACCGTATCTTTCTTAGCTTTTTAAATCTAAAAAACCTTTCTCGCCACAAAGAGCTTTTGTGAAACATGGACCATTTAGACAAAAAGGTTCTTCTATGGCATCATGAAACACAAAATAAGATTTTTCTTTTTTTTAAATCATAATGTTGTGTTGTGTCATTGCTGATGGAGTTAAAGTTTGATATGAAGTGTTACATAAACAAGTTTTAGGTGCATTTAACTGCGTGTTGTGAGTAAACCTGTACTTTCACCAAGGCATCAGACACGACACAACACTTACATCACTTTTCTCTGAAGTCCTCTACACAGAGAATTGCACAAAATATACAAAGAAAAAACTTGAGGACATGCTGTTCCGTCCTGCAGTCGTTCTCACGTTGAGTGTGTTGTGCACTTCGCTCTTGTTTAGGTGGATCATTCAGGTAAAAAAAGTGTGTCATGAGATTTATTAGAACTTCAAAGAGACGACTGACTGAACAATGACACTCCCACTGGAGCACAACCTCTCTCTCTCTCTCTCTCTCTTCTCTCTCTCTCTCTCTCTATCTCTCTCTGAGATCTCTCTATCTCTCTATCTCTCTCTCCTCTCTGTCTCTCTCTCTCTCTCTCTCTCTCTCTCTCTATCTCTCTCTCTCTCTCTCGTCTCTCTCTCTCTGTCTCTCTCTCTCTCTCTCTCTCTCTCTCTCTCTCTCCTCTCTCTCTCTCTCTCTCTCTCTCTCTCTCTCTCTCTCTTTTTGTGAATGACAAAGCTAGTGATTGACAGCACTGTCTCTCTTTCACGACACACATGGCTTGTTCTTACACAGAACACATGATTGTTTGTGAGCACACATTGTTTTCTCCTGAGCTGTAAAACTCGTCTTAACAAGAAGAACTAACACAATATTACAAAGACAAAACCTTTGAATCAACAAAACTCAAGTACATTCTCTTGTCCTGAAAACAAAAGTCAGGTTATACAGCAGATACTTTAAACATTGAATCAGTGGTTAGATTATGGCGCTAGCAACGCCAAGGTCATGGGTTTGAGATTACACATATTCAGAAAGAAATGTATAGTATAATGTTGGGATAAAAGCATCTGCCAAATGCATAAATGAAATGTTCACCTCTACAGATGATTCAGTCAAAGATCTGTTTTCTTCTTGATTCAGACTCTGTAGATGAGCTAAAGCTATTGTTTCTGTAGGAGAAATGAAACCATGAGCATTAAACACAACACACTAGACCCCTCGTGAATGTAAAGTAAATGAGAGCTGGAGATGTTATCTGAGATATACCTGTTCACATTTACAGCCGTGTGTGTGTGTGTTTGGTTTTCTGATGATGTGCTATTTTTACACAGCAGCTGCATGAGATGACTGTGATGTTGATCATGAAACAGGACGCAGGTGCTCAGTCTTACCTGTGTGTTTGGGAAGTGATGCCTATCAACAGATGCCCACGCATTCCCTGAAAGATTCTTGGGGAAGTTCGTAGCTGGTGTTGTTTCATCATCCATCACAGAAAACTCAAACCCTGTGGCTATTCGTGTGCCGTTTTCTCTTCATTTGCTTCATAAACTTCCTTAATGTCAACAAGTCAAACACACGTGTTTTGGGAGATTTGGGGGAGTTTTTTAAGGTTTAATCCAGAATGAAGTGATTCAGTTAGTGGGTTCCGGACGGATGCTTACTGGCATCACATATTACTTTCCTTTACTCTCACCAAACTGTATTTTGTAATATTATAGAACTGCATTTACACATAAACTGCACAACTATGATGTGTTTTGGTGACAAAACCAAACAAATGCCAAGAAGATTGGACACTTACAGCAACTCAGCTTGACTTGAAATAACTTTAAGAGTAAGTGTACGGTGCGCAAAGTTATTATGTCAAAGCATGAAACTAGGGAAAATATTACAACGCAATACAAACTGACAATAAGTGATATTGACATGTGATGTTACCTTACGTGTCAATGTGAAGCTGTTTTTATAAATTGCTCCGTGATGTTATCTCTGGTTTTTGGCACAGATGAAATCCCAGCAGAGTCTGAAGAGTTCGCCCGTGGCGCTCGGTCACGGCTATCTTCACTTTAGATAGAGAATCTTGCATAACTTTTGTTGTCCATAAATATACTGGCAAACTTCTGTTTATACACCAGACCAGTGCTTCCCAAACTGGGTAAAGTGAGGTTATGATGGGTCAATGCAAACATTCAATAACTTGTGTTAAATGTGTTGCATGTTATTCTTTGCAATGTTATTATTGCTGCTATAAAAATAAGATGAACTGTGTGTGTGTGAGAATAAAGAGGGAGAATAAACACTGATGTACAGACGTGTGCCTCTATTGGGTTACAGATACCCTGTCAAGAGGTAATATCATCAGATTAAAATACACATAAACACAGTGATTAGACAAAGATAAACATATTGCATGAGTTATGAGTCCTTTTGAAGACATCAAAGCGGAGCAAAGCTCCTGTCGTAAAGCTTTCTGCAGGGTCACACACACACACACACACACACACACACACACACACACACACACACACACACACACACACACACACACACACACACACACACACACACACACAGTAATAAACAAAAGCTGTCACAAGTCTCTTCTTGTGAATTGTTAAATGTCTGACATGGTTTTTCTGCATCTCTCTGTGGTTTGGCTGGAATAAATCAAACACTTTCCTCTTCTGTGACAGCTACTTGGATGGCGTTCGTGTGGAATAATCCGCTATGACAAGTCACGACACGCGCATGCAATGAAAACCATCATGACATTAAAGGGTGTTTCTGCAACTACAGACACTTTTAAGTCCCAGCAGTGAAATTGTTTATTTATGTCAATATAAAACCATTTTTATTCATATCCCACATCTCTGATCACAATGTTAAGATACGTAAAATAAGCGAATTGACTTTCCGCCTTTTTCTATACAAAATTACAAATCTAAAAATAAATATGTTGCAAATTAAAACCTTAATGACAATTTTATATGTATTGCAGACTCTGATGACTAAAATAAAAATTCCCAGGGGTTGATTTTTGTCATGTTTTGGAGAGTCAAAAGTGCCCTAAAGCGCTTTCTGGTCTGTCTTTATATAAACACCGTCATTCTGTGGTTTAATGTAATGTGAGACCTGCAGTCTCTATAAACTCTTCATAAACTCATGTTTCTGTTCTTATGCATGTCGACACCATTAACAAACGCATCCGGTGCGAATTGACACGCGCAGCATTCGGTGGCCCATCAATACATTGCGATATAAACCCCTGGCAAAAAGAATGAAACCACACTGTGAGAATGCAACACCTTAAAGATGAGACGAGTGAGTTAAACAGAAGAACTCATTGAGTTTGAAGCAAAATAATGTGAATCTATAGGTCAGAAATGGACAAAACTCAAGTGTGGGTTAAATGAACGTAGACCCAACTATGCACTGAAATAACCCAGCATCTTTTTAGTTTGAGGTTGGTTCTGAATGTTCTCTCAGTGTGATGATTTAAGGCTCATTCTATAGATAAAGCACTCGTCCTCACATGAGAACAGAAGCACACCCGTCCGTCCGGTTCGGCGCGCCGCACGAGAGAGAGGAAGTGAAGGGGTAGTGTTTGATCTTAGCCCGAGGCTAAGAGAGTTTAGACAGAGCTGTGATCACTCGGCACAAACTTTCCTTCTCTGCCCTCATTTACAAAAGAGCAGGGTCGTGCGACAGTAAGCATACTTTAATCATGTGTAGTAAAACAAATGCTTAATGCAGAAACCAAACAGTATGCAAAGTCATAACATCACGTGAGCCGTGTTTGGTTTGACAGCAGCGTGTCAAGAGTTACGATGGGAACCGTTCTATTGATCGAGTCTTGGGAACAAAATGCTGAAACATTAATTTGGCTGAATGCACACATACCAGCCGAGAGAGAGAGAGAGAGAGAGAGAGAGAGAGAGAGAGAGAGAGAGAGAGAGAGAGAGAGAGAGAGAGAGAGAGAGAGAGAGAGAGAGAGAGAGAGAGAGAGAGAGAGAGAGAGAGAGAGAGAGAGAGAGAGAGAGAGAGAGAGAGAGAGAGAGAGAGAGAGAGAGAGAGAGAGAGAGAGAGAGAGAGAGAGGAGAGAGAGAGAGAGAGAGAGAGAGAGAGAGAGAGAGAGAGAGAGAGACAGAGAGAGAGACAGAGAGAGAGAGACAGAGAGAGAGAGAGAGAGAGAGATGTTGCGCCCGAGGCGCTGCAACAACACAGTTTTTAAGAATGAGGTGGCGTGTGAAGATAGCGTGTGTTGCAGTAGACCACGCCCGCACCTGTCAGGTGTTCATGCCTGCGTTCCGTGCAGACGACAGGATGAGAGTTAGTGCACATATCTGCCTCACATGTGTTCATGCACACGAGACACCAACGCAGCCCTGGAAACAACTAACAGAACATGTCCAACACACGCCAACATTTACTGTACGCTGAGATTCAATGATTCATAAATGAGATATTTATCATGAAGATGCTCAGATCATTATTGTGGGGAGTGAGTGATATTAAGGATATTGATGAATATTAAACCATATCATGTTGGGGATATGAAAGCATCATTTTTCTGGTTTCTTTTCACGTTTCTGTTTTTAGAGCACAGAATGATGTTCTCCTGTGATTTCTGGAGCTGCGGTTGCTTTGATGTTTGTCATGTGTTTCCTGCAGGTGCACTCGCTGTAGATTTAACATGATGCTTACAGTACCTGCACAAATATTCATCCTCAGGTTCCAGTCATAAGAGATGCTTTATTCTCTCTGCGAATCAAAACATAAACACTCCATTAATGTAGATCACACATCAATATGTGCTACGTGACAGGTCAAATATAAACATTTCTATTTTCTAGGTTAATTTATTGGTCGAGTTTGTTCATAGGTCAAAACAAGCAAGAATTTTCAGTTCAGATCTCAGTTCATGCAACACTAATCTAACTTATAAATGTTATAAATACAAAATAAACACACACTGTGTTGTTTGCATATACCAGAAGGTGGCTAATGCTAATGCTATGTATCATATAGAATCGATGTCATATATTTCAATATACACATTTTTCAGGGCTGAAAATATTATGCAAATAACCTCCAAACACTGCAAATTCATCTAGAAATATAGTGAGATAAAAACAATATATGTCCCAACTAGAGTAAATCTCCAGCACTGAATATAGTATATAATCGTAATGAATGTAAAGTAAATGAAATGTAGGCTATTTAAGTTTAGAATAAACAACTCATCAGCTTTTGTTTCAGATTCTGCGCTCTTTTGTGTGTAAAGGTTTTGACCTCGTCTCGTGGTTTCGTGTTCTTCTTACATAAACCTGAACAATAGATGAGTTTATCATCACCTCAGGTGTATGACAGCCGTCCTCACGCGCTATAAACTCATTCGACCCGCTCAGTGTCGCCTCCTAACGGAGCATCACTGCAATGACATCACGCAAAATGACGTCATACATGTTCCGCACAACAGATAGGGGCTGATGGGATCGATGGGGAGAACACACGTGTTTGTGACAGAAATCTGTCAAATATAAATATTACAATCCAATGAAATAATAATAAGCAACAGAGAAACGGAAACGAAATAAATATATCAAATTCTTCACTAGAAACGAAATGTTTAACTGCTCAAGTGTGGTGATTTTGTATTAAAACAGATGAATGTAGAAACACGGATTGTGCAGCGCTGTGAAATATTCAGTACAATTTAAAAGATTCTTTAAAGCTCAGCTATAGTCACTACCTCATTTAAACAAACACTTTACTAAAAACACCTTCTGCTTTTAACATTTCAATTACAGTATCAGGTTTGAATGGGTTCAGAAAGACACTAAATAAAACAAGGGATTTTGATACAAACTTTATTACCAGCTGTATTTTAGCAAGCAACAAAACTTCGTTTAAACACACTCATATACTCCCATAAGAAAGAAAAATCATCAGCGTGTAATGCGACTGACTGGCGCCATCTGCAGGATCGCATACAGCATTACAGCTCAACACCACAAGCAGATCATAACTGAATTACACAATATATATACATTTACTGAACTATACCAAAAAATGAAACAAGATCAGGAGTCAAAGTATGTCAATTTTGTTGGTTTAAAATAAGGTATAACTCAGACATTAACACTCAGGTGACCTACAAACAATATCAACAAGCTCTAAACACACAAACATTACATTTAATTTCAAATGTGTACCTGGTGGTCCCGGTGGTCCACATGTCTGTTGTCCATCACTGACGGGAAGCGTCACAGAAATGAGAAAAATCGCTGAAAAACAAATTGAGACACACGTGACACGTTCTGTTCGTGATATATTCTGTGTATATTATTACATCTTCATTATTATTAGACTACACAGGCCTATTGACATATTGAGATTATGACTAAAGTTAAAACATTTAAAGCCCTATTTTACATCCTCTAAAGATGACTTCGGTTTTATTTTTCCCAAAATTTACAAAAACATTCCAGCGAATATTTGAGTTTTAATATTCAGACTTTATACAGCAATAACATTTACAGTGTGTATTTCATTTACACGTGTGATTTAGACATGATTGAAAATCAGAATTCTAATGTTTATGATTATTGTTTTTCTATTGAAAAAAAGTTTGCCTTAACAAACAGCTTTAAACGTGTTTTTATGACAATACTCTGTGTATAGCCCTTCTAATATTGTATTTTTGAAAACATTTTGCTTTATTGTTTTCATCACTTTAGATCACAGTTTTGGAAAAAAGCTTCGGTCAAATGCCTACATTAAAATCAAGCCGTATGAAAGTACAATAGTAAAACCAGCAGTGTACCGCAGTACAGTACAGTAAGATCTGGATTAATAGTGTACAGTAGTTAGTTTTGCTCCATCTCACCTGTAGAGCTGCAGGACTGATGTGACGTGCGGTGGATTTGATCTGACACGTGACTACAGCACACACAACACATCAGACACGTGTGATCAATAATCTGGAGAGAGAGAGATATTGACATCACATACAGTCATGAAAGTATCACAGAAATGTCTTATTAAGGTCGAGAACTGGGAAATTCTTTCATGATTTTTAATACATTTCAGTTCACTTTAACAAGCAACAGATTTTAACCTGTAGTTACACGAATTACACTGAATTACTGACATCTTAAAGCAACAACTTGGACAAGAATATTTATTTTCTATTCCAGCCAGAACTTTAACACACATGAAGTCTGTCTGATCCAGATTATTATAAAGACTGATGCATGAACAGCTACGCCTGAAATACATCCCAACATGACTCATGAGTTCTTAAATAAATCAAAACCATAAAACATCAACATTAACAGAGAGAGCAGCTGTTTTTCATTACAACAAAACCAAAAACAAGCTCATCCAGTGAAAACTGTCAAATGATTTGTTATGTTTGTTTGTGGATTTTCAGCACACACATTAAAAATATTCATGATGAAGATGCAGAAAGACAAATGCTCACACACATTAAATCACAGTCTGTTTCACTTCAGGGGTTTAAAAATAACCCACCGGATCTCAACATGCCTTTGCTATCATCACGAGTTTAATAATAAGTCCATGTCATCACCAATGATAACAAATGCACTGGATTCACTCAGTTCAGTAAAAGCTGCTGTTTCAAGAAATAAAACCATCTGAGCTGAAGTCACAAGTGATCAAACATCATCACACATCACTCGTACAAATACTTTCAGACTGCAGGAGTTACGGCTGTGAACTCACATGAAAAAATACTCTTACTATAGTAAACTGTAGTAGAAACAATTGTGGTTTTTACCGTACCGTAGTAAATATTATACAGTAGTTATGTGTGAGATTGTTGACCGTAAAATCACATGTGGACGTATTTAGTGTTCTTGAAAAATGAAGATAAAGATCAGCGATGAGATGTAGTTTCAGCTACTAAACATCAATTAAACAACTAATGCACAACATTTTCTTTCCATTTATCTGTACAAGCAAATCAAAATACATATAGTGGTTTGTTTTTCGACTTTCTCTTTATCCTATACTGGAGAAATGAGGAGTAACAGGATAGTTTGATGGTTGAAGCGTGTGCCAGCGTGTCGTCTCCACCTGCGCCCTGCTGCACATCTCTCTCCAGTGCTGCTGTCCCGCATCAGGACCCTCACAGCCAATCAGAACACGGCCCAGAATGCAACTCTTCGTGTATAGTCTTCCCTGTCAATCACAGAGCGTCCATGTCATTATTCTCTATTATTTGATCATATTGAGATTGAAGTGGATGATGATGATGTTCACCTGCATTACCACGAGCTCCAGGAACAGAGGCAGTTCGCTGACGTCACCGGCCGGCAGGTCAAACAGAAACGGAGCGTTCCAAACAGCATTCACACCGCTGGCGCTCTTTGTCTCCTTACTGCTGATGACTTTTCCATTCTGACGGAGATTGATGACGACATAATGATCTGGAAAGACAAACGGCCTTCACAAGTGTTTGTCTTATGAATCACTTTATTATACAAGACATGCGCAAGAGTCTGTACATAACACGCAGACACACGCAGGCACGCAGACGCACGCACGCACACACACACACACACACACACACACACACACACACACACACTGGGGTTCCTGGAATCCTGGTGAGTTTGGGCAGATTTTCAGCTTTTCTGATCATCACTTTCATGCGATGTGCCAGCGTCTGATACTGCAGGACAATCAGGAGTTGACCAGGACAAACCAAACCCCTGACGTGCCCCAGTGCATCCTGGGAACTCTGACTCTGAAACAAGATGAGATGATGATTTAAAGATGACAAATACACAAAATGTCCCTAAAAACAACTAAACAACCAAAGAACTAATGATTCACCAGCACAACAAACAGAATGAATAGTAGTTTATTTGAGTAGCTATACTGCATAAAGTCACACACGGATGGGTTTATTTTATTGAGTTTGTGATGCTGTAAAAATGTAATTGTATTGCAGTGTTTTAGTTTGACTGAACACAACATCATTAAACCGCACACACGCGAAGAGTTGTGTATTCACACAAGTGTGTGTGTGTGTGTGTTTGTGTGATTTAATGCCATGTGATGCGTGTGTCCTAATGTCTGTGAGTCACACGCTTCTACAATCACATCACTGCACTCATACACTACAGTCACACACTCACACTGCACAAAACTACACAACTGATGTCACACACAAACACCTGTCAATCATCACATTCTCCGCCCATACAAGCTTCTTGTGTCAGTGTGAATAACTTTACCAGGAACATCATCACGTCAGAAGAGATTTTGAAGAATGTCGATAATCAAACAGCACTGAACCCCATCGACTTCCATATGAACACAAAACCACTGACACATTTTTCAACATATCTTCTGATATTTGTCTGGTGTGTGTGTGTGATACCTTCTTGAGTCTCCTGACAGCAGGTTTGAGAGGATGATTGAAGGTGACGGTGGATCCGGGTTCCCAGTGGATTTCTGCACATGTCAGCTGGAGTTCACCCACCGGCGTCTCTCTCAGACCTGAGAAATCTCTGCAGGACACAGTCATCACCAGCGTACACTTACACATGTCTTCAGATGTCACCTGCAGGATGAACACCTGCGCCGGGGTCTCTGGACGTGTGCGTGCGGGGTGGATCGGGGGTAAACTAACCCTCACTGTGCTTCCTCTCATCCTCTTCAAGCCTCGGTAGACTCCCAGAACAGTGACGGTCAGTCTGCTCTCTGCTGGACAGAAGAACAGTGTGAAGTGAAGAGACGCTGTGGGTTTGACGGAACCGGAGCCGTAATGTGTCGAAGATGAGTGACAGGTGAGTCTGCTGCTCTCTGAACACGTCATGTTATCTTCAGCTCTGGAGCTTCTCCGCTCGAGCGCTCGGCGGGTCTTCGACACCAGGCCGAATTTGGGAATGATGGGAAGTGAGGAACGACCCCGGACGGGAGGTTTAGTGGGTGTGGAGGAGACCGTAGGAGAGCTGAGCCTCCGGAGGGTGAAACGGGATTCGGGAGAACCCTTGGCTTCAGAGAGAGAATGAGGAGGAGGCGACAGATCATCTTCTGAAGGTGTTGAACTGCTGTTCACCTCTCCATCTAATTCCTCATACTGCTGTTTGATTGGCAGAGTGTGGATGGAGGGGGAGGGGCTTAGAGTCAGTGTCACGTGATCTGTGGAGGCTAGAGATCCTAAAGCATCCTTGTGTTTTGAGGGATGATGCCACCAGCAAATGATGCAGCCAATCACCAGACAGAAACAGAGAACAGCCAAACCAACAGCCAATAAGATCTGCAGATGAACTATTCACACAAACACAGAAATACAGGTACATTCATGATGTAAAAAAAAATACAGTTTACAATCATTCGTAAATACATGAAACATTTCTAAATCATTTAGTGATCCTTATAAATGTTGTGCATGAACTAAGTGATAAAAATGCATTATCATGTGTTGAAATGACCACAAACTAAGATTAAATATTCAAATCTTGTCAATAAATGCAAAATATCTTTCTAAATAACACAATATTGTTAGTATTTCAGCTGGAATAGTATAAATATACACTATATCTCTTCTTCACAGTAAAAAGCATCCAACACAAACACAAACACAAACACTGTGGTTTGTTTACTGCGTTCTGTGCAAATGTAAGTCATCATCAGTGATTTTATTATAGACACAGAGGAAATGACTGCAGATCTGATCTGATGTACTGTACAGTCTGTCACTTACAGTAACAATAATGTCCTTTATTCAGATAAAACAGACTGAATAATATATGACATTACATGAGTCTATTCATCTCAACTGCATGTGTGCTTTCTCTTTATAAACAATGACGAACACAATAACATACATTTCAACAGCTCACTTCAAATAATACTAAATGCTACTAGTACAGTTACAGTATACTATAGTAAAAAAACCATGACACAGTACACAATGATTATCTAAACACACACAACATACAGAAATACATCTTTATATCTGAACTGTCTAAGATTGATGAAGAAGATTAAACATTTGACATTTCAGTGTTTTCTCTTACCTTCAACTTCCACATTCATGTTGTTCTTATTTATATCCATATTTCATCATTCAATAATTACACTTCAAAATCTGCACGTAAATATCTGCAGTCCTGCTGTCTATAAAGTGTGCTGACACGAGGCTCGCGCACACTTCTCATCGCACTACAGCACGGCGTGAACGCGCGTCAGGCGCGCGCACATCGATGCGCTTTCCCGCTGATGCGAGTTGTTATAATGCATTTCAACAACACTGACAACTCATTTTCAATCTTTAAATGTCCTTTTCATATTATGAATGTCGTTTTAAACAGAAGATGATCTCAGAATGAGGATGTTATTTAGATGACAGGTCAGAGTAACGCTGTTTTACTAGGTTATAGTAACATAACTTACACATAAGTTACTATGAGAGTTACTAAGTTACTATGATAACTTATGTGTAGACTTACACATGTTAACAAACACATTGAGTTTGCACTAAACAATATTCATCTGCATCATAAAACAGCGAATACATATTTTATCAAATGTTCACACTTAATATCATCTTCTGAGTCATTTCCTGTGATGTTGGTATTCTGATCAGGTGTGATTTCCTGATAACAGATAGTGATATGATATGCAAAAGTGAGAGAGGACGTCTGCAAATAAATATAAATGTAAAAATGAATAAATGCACGTAGCTTCCAGGTGTTTGGTCACGAGCACCTGTATGAGGAGGCCGGAGATCGATGAGATCCTTACAGAAGAACAGCAGTACAGACAGACGTCACGGCCTTCCTCCATCCTGAAGCTCAGAATCACACACAAGTGTCAATAACCATTGATGTTTAATCATAAAGAAAACACAATAATACAAATTCAAGCTGTGATGGTTGTTTTCTTTCTCAGGACTGACAGGGAATTGAAATCTTCTCAAGTTAATTCTGTAGAGTATTTTGTGGCAGTGATCCATTTTGGCTGCTCTATTGCAGTAAAAGTCCTGCTGATATACTCACGCAATGAATGTGTGTGTGTGTGTGTGTGTGTGTGTGTGTGTGTGTCATCAGACTGCAGTTTTCCTGCTGGAATGCAGCATCTTCTCATTTTATTGTGAAGGTATGAATTTGAACACTATACTGTCTGAGAACAAATATAAAAGCACAGAACATATAAAGCTATAAATGTTTAGGTCGAGGGATTGCACATATAGACTCAGAAACATATGGATAGTAATGTAAGTCGGTTTGGATAAAAGTGTCTGCCAAATGCATAAATGTAAATAAAGCTTCATGAAATGAAATAAAGGAGAGATACAGAAAGAGCATGAGCGTTATCAAGAAGAGTAAAAAATGACCAAATAACACAGAAGAAACAAGAATACACACAGACAACAATGACAATAAGTAACGAAACCATCCAATACATTTACATTTGTGCTATATAGACTTAAAATCGTGACAAGAGCGACACCTGCTGTATGGACAAAAGTGAATTTTATCCACCCCTGCGATCAAACCGACTTTGGCGTTGCTAGCGGCATTTAACCAGAGCTACAGGAAAGTTGTATTTACATTCAGTCATTTAGCAGATGCTTTAATCCAAAGCGGCTTACAAATAACTTTAACTGTAACATTAGCATTTGTAACTTATTTACACATGAATAGTCGCAGATATGAATATATAGTGGCTCCTCCTCCTCTCTATCTGAGTCTGACAGAAGCAGAAATGTGTCTCGCACACATTAACAGCTTGAACTTTCTTAACTCGTATGAAGAAGATGAGTCTGACGTGTGTGTGTGTGCTCCTCATGTGGTTTACACGTGTTTACTCGACACGACTGCATTATGATGCTCGAATTAAAGACACTGCTCGAGGTAAGACGCTATTTTATCACTCATTCTCTCAAGGTAATCCTTGTGTGAATACGACATATGTTAAATGATCCACATGTTGTTGTACTTGGTAAAGAATATGCACAGAATCAGCCAAACTTCATTTAGAAGAAGACGTTTAGTTAAATAATTTTGCGTTTCAAGTGTTATTTGTCACATTTTTAAGGTAAGGAAGTACAGCACTTCTTCTATTCGTCACACAGTACGCAATAACATTATATACAATATAAGGAAGAATAAACATAGAAAGACGTCTAAAACGTAATGTAAGAAAATGACTGTGGGTCAGTAAAATCTCACAGACTTCAATATATTTTAATATTTACTATAGCCTGTAATATTAAAGAAGATTTTTTACGGTTCAGTATTTTTATAAGGATGTTGTGTCTGTCTGTCTCAGGTGTTATTCACTATTCGATTGAAATCAAAAATCCTAGAGATTTCACTAAACTGGTCAAAAGCTCCACAAGCGGATCAGTTTGGGTTGCAGATCAAGACAATCTCTATTTCATCAACACAACAGAGCAGGTATCTCATATAATAATACATCCTATACAATTATATTCCTATACAACATCCTATACAACTATATTCATCATCACAGAGATGATGGATGTGCAAACACACACACACACACACACACACGTAACTGCTTTTAATGCAAAATATAATGTGAATTCTTCATCTGAAACATTCAAAGTAATGCAAATGAAAAATATAAAACATTATATTATGCAAATGAATGTAGGGAATTGTACATATTTTCAAACATTAATTGTAGTTGTGTGCATTAAATATCATTTAGATATGTGTAAAGTCATATGGCTCATACGTGTGTCTGTGTGTTTAGGTGAACAGGTTTAAAGACGAATGTGAAGAAAACTCAGTAAGTATGAAGAATTTTATTGAAATTCGATCAGCTTTGTGAACTTTAAATTTAAATGATAGTGAATCATGTTTATTTTTATGGACAATGTTCGTCTTCATGTAGTGTAACTGACACACACACATACTACTTCATTTGTGAATATTTTTGTAATATCTCAAACTAAACACTTGGAATAAATGTATTGAAACAGATTCACTGATTCATGAACTGAATGAATCTTGAGTCATGAGCTGATCACAAGCTGCTCTTTAGGAAATAAAAACATTTCTCAGTTGTGATATATGTGATGATTTTCAGAAGTGTGAACACACAATCTCTCTGCTCCGAGACGGACTTGATGATAATCCCCTGCTGATCTGCAGATCGACTGCAGACAAAACCAAGTGCTATAATATGGTAAATCTTGTTTTCTGTGTTTGTGTTTGAATCTAGTGTTCACTATAATGATGCTGAATCATGTGTTTTATTACAGAACTCACATTATTCTCTAAATGACAACTTCGAGTTCGATTACAGCCTTAACGTTCATGAAGCATCATTATTCATAAGTGAGTATCAGACACACGTCTCTTCTCTCATGTGCTCGCTCGCTCACGTTAAGAAGAGCCTTCATATATTTGCATGAGACATCAAGCTGTTAATGATTACATTTACATTTACATTTACGCATTTGGCAGACGCTTTTATCCAAAGCGACTTACATTACATTACACATTATACATTTCTTTTGAGTTTGTGCAATCCCCTGGGATCGAACCCATGACCTTGGCGATGCTAGCACCATGAGCTCTAACCACTGAGATACAGGAAAGCAACTGAGAAACTATAGAGGAAGTAAACAAGATGTTGTTTCTATGTGAAGAATAAATGAAAATGAGTTGTGTGTCTTGTATGAGTGTCACGTGAGTTTATGAATATGGTTTAATAATTGTACAGTCGTGTGACGTTCTGTCATCTGTCAGATGATATGCTGTACTTTACCAAGTCTAACGCGGGACTGTACAGGATAAACAGAAAGGACTCAAAAGACAAAATCTGGCCACATCAGACTGTAGCAGGTGAGAATACACAACAACACTAGACCGATACACAACACAGCTACACAAACACTGATGTTGTTTTGTTTTGTGCTGTTTAGATTGGACGTACGTGAAGCTGATGGCCAGTAAAGATGAGCAGAAGGTGTATTCGTTCTTCACAGAGAAACAGAGAAGCGACAGTGGAGACTGTGAATCTGATGTTTGGGTTCCACGTGTGTCACAGATCTGCACGGTGAGCAGAAATCACACACGTCATGCTATCACACGAACGGCCTCTCAGCTCCAATGAGAATGAGAATGTAGTCACACACACATGATGTGTTTAAGTGCTTAAATCAGACGTAATGCGACACATTAAGGAGCGGGCGTGTGGTATCATCTGTCTTTATGATCCTCCTGTAAGTGTTGCCTCACACGACACTCATTCCACAGACATGTGAACATTTCTCAATAACACAATGATGAACTGCTGACACACTAAACACTGACTGAACAAACAGAACCCTGACGCACCTGGATCACAGACAACTGCATTAGTGCCTGATCTGAATATTCATTTGAGTAAGAGAATGAAAGAGGAACCTGATGTGTTTCAGAATGACAGAGGAGGATCTAAAGACGTTCTTCAGTTCTGCTGGACGTCTGAGGTTTACAGTCGTCTGTTCTGCAAGGGGGTGGAAGGAGAACGGCCCTTTACTCACATCATAGATGTGGACACTGTAGAAACAAACAATGACACCAAGATTTATGTCCTCTTCAGAAACTTCTGGTAAATGTAAACATGAATTCATCCTCTGATGTGTATGTGTGTGTCACATGATGTTTTATTTAATGACAGTAAACCAAATCCTGTTAGGGTTGTAAATGTGTGTCATGTGACTGTCTGGCAACATCAGCTGTGTCTCACTTCCCCGCACACGCACACACACGCACGCACACACACACACACAGAGAGAGAGAGTCTAAAAGAGAAGTTGCGCTGTGCATGTGTGTGTTTCAGGAACATGAGTGCCGTGTGTGTTTATAACATGAGTGAAATCAGCAGCGTCTTCACTCGCTCTGAATTCAAGGAGGTCAAGAACGTAAAAGCTCCTGCGGGTCATCGGCCTGGACAGGTGATATTTATACCTGACTGTGTTTCACATCATGACATCATCAACATGACACGCTATACAGACACACATACTGTCATTTATGTTCTATAATGTCTGTGATGTTGTGTTTAGTGTGTTGGTGACAGCACACGTCTGAACACTGATGTGTTGAGGTTCATGAAGGAAAGACCTGAGGTGAAGGACCGTATCATGCCGGAGACCGGACCGCTCATGTTTCATCATCATCATCATCACTACACACACATTCAAGTGCACAGATTACACAACAGTACTGTACTCTATCTGGCTCTGGGTGTGTACACACACACACACACACACACACACAATCTGTAATCTTTGACTGTTCCAGTATGGCCGATAACTCACAGCTGATACGTCTATGTGTATATATATCTAGTTCTCGGAATGATTCTGTGTGCTTCCGCTAACTATTAATACTTTAGTTTTACACATTGGTGGCAAGTTTAGCAGATTCTGCAGCCATCTTTAAAAATCGCCTGAAAACTAATAACACTGACTTTTCTGTCTCTTTTCTACTCTTTCTCCAAAAAAAGTTAACACTTTATTTTACGGTGCCCTATAGTATTTATTATAAATTAGGCATAAGTACATGCACCTAACCTAAAACCCACACCCTCATCCTAACCCTATAGTAAGTACATGTAGTTAATTATTGCTTAAATGTATAAGTACACTGTAACACGGACACCTTAAAATAAAGTGTAACCTGTTATCTTATGTTCTTCCAATTGCTTCCATTGTTTATCTCATTTGTAAATCGCTTTGGATTAAAGCATCTGCTAAATGACTAAATGTAAATGTCGTTTTAATGATGGCGCAGAACTGGACTGTCTATAATTTCACAATGTTTAAAAGTACAGCGCTTGAGACATCATCATCACACAGACACACGTGTGTTCTTTCATCACTGTGGTTCTAGAAGCACACATGTTAATGCTCAAGGTGTGAAATGCAGATGTTGCGATCACTTCCTTGTAGTTGCAACATGACTTGCACATCATCCTCATAACCGTACCGCTCACATGACGAAAGGGACTTCTGGGGGTTCACTAAATGTCTTATATATGACCATTAATGTCACATCTAATGAGAGAAGTTGTGATCTGTTCCTCACAGAAAGCGGAGGAGTTCATAAAGTCTTGTTAGATCAGCCCGTCTTCATCATCGCTGAGTTTCGGCCGTTTGCACACAGGACTCACATCAGCAGCCTGTTGTTAGACACGTCTAAGGTAACACAAACACAACATCATTTGCAGTGGTTACTGCATTTTTAATATATTAAAACACACACACACACACACACACACACACACACACACACACACACACACACACACACACACACACACACACACACACACACACACACACACACACACACACACACACACACTTCTAATCAAGGTCTCATCTCATAAGTGAAGAAACTTACAGAAACTCAGTCCAGGACCAAAACCTATTTTGTCATTATGACAGGACTGAATCAATGAATATGGAAGAAATTTGTCATAAACGTTATAAATGTTATAAACAGCTGAAAATGTCTCATTTATTAGGTCAGTCAATAACTTTTTTCATAAGAGTTTTCCCGTATGTGTTGTGTTTTTCAGAAGCGTCTGTATGTGAGTTCTGCTAAAGAGGTGATTCACATTGACCTTCAGATGTGTTATGTGTATGGAAATGACTATGATGGATGTGTTTTATCCAGAGACCCTTACTGTGGGTGGAACGGATCTCATTGTGCCCCCGTCTCACAGTAAGAGTTCAGCTCATGTGTGTGATCGTGTCCTATATACATTTGCTTTCGCAACCCTGTTCTAGATCAGAAAACACCCACACTGACCACAAATACTGACACACTATCACACTGCTGCACAACACAGCACACTTCCTTTACTGGTCACGACCACCCACACACACATGCGCACACACACACGCACGCACGCACACACATACACACGCACACACACACTTCCTTTACTGGTCACGACCACCCACACACACATGCGCGCACACACACATACACACACATACGCATGCACGCACACACACACACACACACACGCACACACACACACATACACGCACACACGCACGCGCACACACACACACACACACACACACACACACACTTCTGATCAAGGTCTCATCTCATAAGTGTCTCTTCTACTTCTTACAGAAACTCAGTCCAGGACCAAAACTTATTTGGTAAGTTAAATTATTTCATGTTTCAGTCGCTTCAGGTTGAAACTACATGTAAATGCAGACTTTGCATAAATAAATCCAGTTTGTGCTGTTTAGTATTACTGTTGTGTTGAAATGATCTGTGAAGCTTCTCAAACCAGATGTGTGATAGAAGTGTGACACTGGCCACAAGATTCACACCAGAGATATCAGACAACAGTCCATCACAACACACACTGACTTCATGTTTAAATGTCTATTGATTCATCAGATTCACCTAAAGTCGCTCAATCCAAGACTGAAAAAGAAGCCAGACCGTCTGTGTCCATCGTCCCGTCCTCCTCCAGATATTATCTGCTCTGCCCGACTACATCACATCACGCCTCGTACCGCTGGTACCGTGGTACCACCAGTCTGGAGTGCGTTCAGAGCGATCGCGGCTGTTTGTATCTCATTGAGAGTATGAATGAGACTCATGAAGGTTCATACAGGTGTGAATATAAAGAAGGTGATTATCACAGAAACATCAGCAGATATGAGCTCAGAATGAACTCATCACCAACACTTCCTGTCAACACCACATGTTTACCATGTTTATTACTTTTGCTTACTCACCTGCTGTCATAGATACATCAAACCCATCCACCCTTTACCAGAACATTTACAGATTATATCATTCAGTCATATGAATATTTCTCATGATTTATGATGACTCGTGTAACAGGATGAGGACTTGTGTGCTGAGGAATTAAGAGTCTTTAGTATTTATTTTCATTGTGCGAGTGAGAAATCTATAAATGTGCAATAAGAACTCTTAACCACTGTGACTACTTGTGTTTCATACATGTTCATTGTGAAAGCATCAGATATTTTTTTATAAAGTATCCTATATAATATTTTGTATTTATTGCACTGTGAACAGAAGTATTACATGAGCTGTTAAGTGTTTGAAATATATTTGATACAGTTAGTAGTAAAATCCAGCTAACATACATGTGAAGGACATTAACACGCACGCACACGTTTCCACCCGGTGCTGAACTTGTGACTCGCTCTCTTTCTTAAGGTCATTATTATTGAGAATATTTACGTGGTTAATGATCTGGAAATTAGTCATTTTTAGTCATGTCAAGTTCAATGGTTTTTTTCCTCATATGACTAAATAAAAGCTTTTCCAAGAGTTTCACAAACCATGCTGTTATTTCCAAGTTTTGTTAAATATTAATACAAATGTTCATGCTGATCTGTTTTACTGAATTACATTTGTCAGCTATTGTGAAATTACACTTTTAAATATAAATGTGCTTCAAAATGCCATAAGACCCTTTTTTGTTTACATGGTTCCATGTTTCCTGTTTCAAAAAAGGTTCTTTGTGGTGAAAAAGGTTAGAAAGAGATGGTTCTTTAAAGAACGATGGATCTTTGTTCTTCTTTATGGCATAACTGAAGAACCTTTAAGCACCTTTATTTGTGTAAATCAAAAAGGTTGTCAATGAATATATTTTTTATTATGGTTTTTGTTAACAAAATTGCAACTATAGGATAACCATCAGAAGAACATTTAGAAACCTTTTCACAACATCTGTTTCCATGTCTTACAGAATGCTGGCAGATCTTTCTGTTGTGCAAAAAGCCATTATTATAATAATAATATAATAAATAATAATCACATTATTATTTACTCACCATCACTTCACTTCAAACCCGTACAGTACGACTGCTTCTGTTAAACTGAAGAAAAACACAGAACACCATCAGTATCTAGTGTTGGGTATCATTTCAATTTCATCAATTCCAGTTCTTATCGATTTCCAGTTTCGTTGAAGTAAAACATCTAGATTTCAACCTGTATGCTCATTTAGCCTGCATTCACTGGTTTGAAATATATATATATATATTAGGGCTGTCAAATTCAGAATAAAAGTTTGTGTTTACATAATAGATGTCTGTGTACTGTGCATATTAATTTTGTATTCATAAAAACAAACCCATGTATATATTTAAGAATTAATAAACATTTAAATATAATTTCAAATATTGGTAAATATAAACAAATTCATCTAAATATTTCCCAAATATATATAGGCCTACATGCATGTGTTTGTATTCATAAATACAAAATTAATATGCACAGTAAACAGACATCTATTATGTAAACAAACTTTTATTCAGAATGCAATTAATCTTTTGACAGCCCTAATAAATATGTATATACATTTATGAGCACCGTATAGTGCATATATACACATAGCCATGTTTTGTCTGATTTATTATAATTTGTATTATCATAGCTTCACTACATCATGATTAAACTGTAGTTAATATAATGAAACTATAATCAATTTGTGGTTATCACAAGTTAACACATTTCTGAAATTAAACATGCAGGAATTGAAATTTCAAGTATCCGATTCCCAACCCTATCAGTATCTTCATCTGCTTTTGTCTTTACATAACAAGTCACAGAGGTTTAAAACAACATGATAGTAAACTGCATTGAAACTAAACTGAATTATGTATCGATTAAAGTTCAGACAGCACACAGAATAAGAGATCAAACTTTATCTTCACATACATATTTAAAGCCCTGAGAGCCGCCAACAGAACTCCATGTGTCACATTACATTTTTTTAAAATATCATTAATATTGTTTTAACTGTGGTCCTTATAACATTATAACAGTACAAAAATATGCACACGTGTATTCAGTGATGATCTGTACAACTTCAAACCAATAGAGAAAATAACAAAACTGAAGTGAAATGAGGTAATAAAGAAGAAAACTTCCTGAGTGAAACAAACAAACAACAACAACAACAACACAACCTCATCTGACTGCTTTCACATGAACATGAGATTCAACAGCAGAATGACATCAACGCCATCTAGAGATCAACCAGAGCCCAGAAAAACATCATGTAAAAAACATCTGGACAAAAATGCATCTGCATAAAGAAAATGAAGCTGATTTTGATGTTTTTTTGCACTGTTACATCAGCAGTATTTTACCTGTCAGTCACACACAGAAATATAGACACAACAGTGAAGGAACCACATGAGAAAATCTGTTTGTCAGCGCTTAAGATATATATATATAGTACATAAGCAAGAGAGAAAAAAACCCAAATCCATCATATATGAATACAAATTATAAATGTTTGTCTCTCAGGAAAAGTGAGCGAGAGAGATGACAAGTTGAAGTTTTTTTCTAGCATCCTGGGCAGCAAAACAAGAGGGTTTTTTTCAGTATTATTGTCTCTTATTCCAGGACAAATATCTAAACTTTCTTAAATCAAGTTGAGAAGTCAAATGACAAAATGAATGCTTACAAGTTTATTATAGATGTTTTAAAATTTCATTATAAAGTTTTATATAAAAATTTGTTGTTTTAAATACAAGCTCACTTCATTTATTATCTTTATATTATGTTTATATATGTTAGACACGTCTAATGTCATTTGGCTTGTCGAGTTTAGATATTTGTACTTGGGAAATAAGACCGAAACAGTTGACCGCACGTGCAGTTTAATGCATTTCATCATGAAATCTAACAAACCATAAGTTCACCTGAACATCAACATCAGAAATAAACAACAGTTCAGGATGAGCTTGTATGATCTTTGGTAACTAGCTGTAGAAAAACACAAGGCAGGTTCAGTTTGGTTTGGTTTAGTTAAGGTAAGCGGGTTTAAACATCTGATGCAAATCATCCCAGTTTGACTGATTCTCTCATGAACGCACTGAACAAATAAAAGATAAAAGCGGTTCAAGTGAGAACACTGCAGTCGAGCCGGAGTCACATCCAACATCATTCCCAACGGCCGGAGCGATCCGCTCACACGACAGTGTTTGAGGTATGTAGTGTAGATCTCATCTTATAAATAACATCAGTTCATGTACAACATCACAGTCATTCCTGAGAGAGACACACACATATTCACATGTGAAGAGCAAAAAAACAACATGACACAAGCATTCATCTGCATTTACTGGCCATATATATATATATATATATATAAAATAAACCAAACTAATGACATAAGAGGCGCTAAAAGAATCACGTGATCTGAAACAGCACACATACAGATGTGAGATTGTGTTTCATCACTTTCACTTTATTCTGTACATGTAAAGGATGAAGCTCATGACAACATTCACATTTGACCTCAAAAAGCTACTTTACACATTCATCATTACGGAGATGAAAATCTATTGCGATATGATGTATACTGTAGAAAATCTGTACATGACTGTGTGGGCTGTCTGTAATTTATTTCATTTAAATATTAATAAAAGTTATTTTATGCTAAATAGAATTTCCCTGTGATGTTGAGAGTGAGGTGAAATGTTTTCATGAGATTCACCCAAAATCTGACAGACGTCAAGCTGCAGATCTGAGATCATGTCTGATGTTCTGATATTATTCTAAAAACTTTAAAATGATTCCCAGAAGTTCCAGAAATGATCACAGCCTCACAGAGAACTGAATGCATAGAACACTTCCTGAATGAAGTTCATGAGGTGAGAGTCAATCCTGTAAAATCCTTCGCTGCTGATAGTTTGAAGTGTTAAGATATATATATATAAAAACTAAAAGAGCACACAATGTCTGAATCTAAAGAAAAAGTTTAGTGAAAAGCAGTCAGCGTCTTACTGAATGCTGTGATTGTATTGAGCATTTGATTCCAGATCATTGTGTTTTATGAAGGATCTTGAGTGAGTTGTGACGTCAGTGTGCGTTTGTGTGTTTTTAACATCAAAGCTGACAGGAGAAGTGAGGTACTGGTTGTACTGGTTTACTTCAGCTCGGTTACGGGGAGCCGCTGGTGGACGGGTCCGCTGAGCTCCGCCCCTTAGAAGAGGAAGAGGAGGTGGGGCTTTGGCTGGGGGCGGAGCTAGGAAAGGTAAACACCGCAGTGGGTCCAGAAGGTGGTGCTGTAGCACCAAGAGACACATTCACACCGGCGGCTGCCGACTTCTCTGCAAACAGAGTTCCTGTGACACAGAGACAAATGAGAACTGACCTTCACAACTACAGCGGTTAAACCGAACGCTTCACTATGATTATAAAAGATGTCGTCTATGTAGGGTCACCTGAGTAAATAACGCCATTGACCTCCACAGAGACGCTGATGCCAGCAGCTCCAGAAGAAGAAATGCTGACGGCCAGATCACGCTTTTCTGCACCAGAAAACACAAACACATCAGTAAAGACGCGCGCACGGACACACACACACACACACGGGCACTGACCGCGGGGCGGAGCTGTCAGACGCAGGTTCATGGGTATGTGTGATGTCATAGCGAGCAGGTTTCGCTGAAAAGCGTGATGCAGACGTCTCTGCTGCTCCTCGGCCAGTCGAAGCATCTTTCTCTCGGGTGTTTCTGTTTCCAGTTTCTCTCTGAGCTGCTCCAGCGTGGCGGCTCGAGCGAGACCCGACTGATGCTGACCCAGAGCCGCAGACGACCGGTCGGCCAACAGAGAGGGAACAGAGTCCTCTAGAGACAAACAGCGTTCACATTACATTATCAGCAAATCTTGTGTCAAATAATCTCATTAATATTCTTTGTGTTTAAAATCACTGAGCAGTTCAAGCTGATGTAGACAGGAGGCGCTCCAACACACAAATACAACACTGAACCCTAAACAACACAATAACACTAAAAGAAAAAGTGTTAACTACCAACAGTTTATTGTGTGTATCAGTCAGTGGTCCTCACAATTCAATTTTATTATTAAATTAAAGTAAATGATGTTTAGTTGAAAATGTAAAAACACAGAAAGGTTTGTGTGATGTTTTGGTTGAAGACAATAAAAAAATACAAAACATGAGCCCCACCACAACTTCCTGTCTGAACAGGAAATACATCATCCCAGGAAAGCAAACTAGAGCAATATTCCCACTTAGTTTCACTATAAACACAACAGATACTCATAGTTCATTATGATTCTTGTTCATAATAATATGAATAATCCAGCAAGAGATTTTAAAATAACAGCAGCAGAAAACCTCTGACACTGACCGAGTCCTTTCTTCAGAGTCGACCCTGAAGACGCCTGGAGTCCATTCAAGTTCCCCACAGCCCCCATAGTCAGAGCTGACAGATGCATCTTGGGTGGGGAGAAGATGTGATGGGCGGAGCTGGGGGAGGGGCTAAAGCAGAACATGCTGTTACTGTAGCTGGGTCGACGACCTTCACGACGGTTACTGTCGATGGCCGTCTGAAGCTCACTGGGAGAACTCAGAGCTTTCCGCTCACACTCGTACGGGTAAAGATACTTCATGTACCTGTGACACAACGTCAACACAACATCTGACATTAGTGACATCATCTGAGATTACCACACAGTGAAAAACACAAAGACAATGCTGAAGATGCTGGAGAGAGAGAGAGCGAGAGAGAGAGCGAGAGAGAGAGAGAGACAGAGAGAGAGAGAGAGAGAGAGAGAGAGAGAGAGAGAGAGATAGAGCGCGAGAGAGAGAGAGAGAGAGCGAGAGCGAGAGAGAGAGCGAGAGCGAGAGAGAGAGAGAGAGAGAGAGAGAGAGAGAGAGAGAGAGAGAGCGAGAGAGAGAGAGAGAGAGAGAGAGAGAGAGAGAGAGAGAGAGCGAGAGAGAGAGAGAGAGAGAGAGACCCCCACAATACCACAGTAAATCCACATCAATCAATACATCAATACATCCTTCAGGCAAATTACTGAGAAACAACATCACAAGTGTGTGTCTGTGAGGTTGTGTGTGTGTGTCGTACTGTGTTCTGAGTGTGAACACAGCGCTGGTGATGGAGGTGTGTGTGTCTCTGTGAGGTTGTGTGTGTGTGTCTGTGAGGTTGTGTGTGTGTGTGTCTGTGAGGTTGTGTGTGTGTGTGTCTGTGAGGTTGTGTGTGTGTGTCGTACTGTGTTCTGAGTGTGAACACAGCGCTGGTGATGGAGGTGTGTGTGTCTCTGTGAGGTTGTGTGTGTGTGTGTGTCTGTGAGGTTGTGTGTGTGTGTGTCTGTGAGGTTGTGTGTGTGTGTGTCTGTGAGGTTGTGTGTGTGTGTCGTACTGTGTTCTGAGTGTGAACACAGCGCTGGTGATGGAGGTGTGTGTGTCTCTGTGAGGTTGTGTGTGTGTGTGTGTCTGTGAGGTTGTGTGTGTGTGTGTGTGTCTGTGAGGTTGTGTGTGTGTGTGTGTGTGTCGTACTGTGTTCTGAGTGTGAACACAGCGCTGGTGATGGAGGTGTGTGTGTCTCTGTGAGGTTGTGTGTGTGTGTGTGTGTCTGTGAGGTTGTGTGTCTGTGAGGTTGTGTGTGTGTGTGTGTGTGTGTGTGTCTGTGAGGTTGTGTGTGTGTGTGTGTGTGTGTCTGTGAGGTTGTGTGTGTGTGTGTCGTACTGTGTTCTGAGTGTGAACACAGCGCTGGTGATGGAGGTGTGTGTGTCTCTGTGAGGTTGTGTGTGTGTGTCTGTGAGGTTGTGTGTGTGTGTCGTACTGTGTTCTGAGTGTGAACACAGCGCTGGTGATGGAGGTGTGTGTGTCTCTGTGAGGTTGTGTGTGTGTGTGTGTGTCTGTGAGGTTGTGTGTGTGTGTGTGTGTGTCTGTGTGTGTGTGTGTCGTACTGTGTTCTGAGTGTGAACACAGCGCTGGTGATGGAGGTGTGTGTGTCTCTGTGAGGTTGTGTGTGTGTGTCTGTGAGGTTGTGTGTGTGTCTGTGAGGTTGTGTGTGTGTGTGTCTGTGAGGTTGTGTGTGTGTGTGTCTGTGAGGTTGTGTGTGTGTGTGTGTCGTACTGTGTTCTGAGTGTGAACGCAGCGCTGGTGATGGAGGTGTGTGTGTCTCTGTGAGGTTGTGTGTGTGTGTGTGTGTGTCTGTGAGGTTGTGTGTGTGTGTGTGTGTGTGTGTGTCGTACTGTGTTCGAGTGTGAACGCAGCGCTGGTGATGGAGGTGTGTGTGTCTCTGTGAGGTTGTGTGTGTGTGTCTGTGAGGTTGTGTGTGTGTGTGTCTGTGAGGTTGTGTGTGTGTGTCGTACTGTGTTCTGAGTGTGAACGCAGCGCTGGTGATGGAGGTGTGTGTGTCTGTGAGGTTGTGTGTGTGTGTCTGTGAGGTTGTGTGTGTGTGTGTCTGTGAGGTTGTGTGTGTGTGTGTCTGTGAGGTTGTGTGTGTGTGTCGTACTGTGTTCTGAGTGTGAACGCAGCGCTGGTGATGGAGGTGTGTGTGTCTGTGAGGTTGTGTGTGTGTGTCTGTGAGGTTGTGTGTGTGTGTGTCTGTGAGGTTGTGTGTGTGTGTGTCTGTGAGGTTGTGTGTGTGTGTCGTACTGTGTTCTGAGTGTGAACGCAGCGCTGGTGATGGAGGTGTGTGTGTCTCTGTGAGGTTGTGTGTGTGTGTCTGTGAGGTTGTGTGTGTGTGTGTCTGTGAGGTTGTGTGTGTGTGTCGTACTGTGTTCTGAGTGTGAACGCAGCGCTGATGATGGAGGTGTGTGTGTCTGTGAGGTTGTGTGTGTGTGTCTGTGAGGTTGTGTGTGTGTGTGTCTGTGAGGTTGTGTGTGTGTGTGTCTGTGAGGTTGTGTGTGTGTGTCGTACTGTGTTCTGAGTGTGAACGCAGCGCTGGTGATGGAGGTGTGTGTGTCTCTGTGAGGTTGTGTGTGTGTGTCTGTGAGGTTGTGTGTGTGTGTGTCTGTGAGGTTGTGTGTGTGTGTGTCTGTGAGGTTGTGTGTGTGTGTCGTACTGTGTTCTGAGTGTGAACGCAGCGCTGGTGATGGAGGTGTGTGTGTCTCTGTGAGGTTGTGTGTGTGTGTCTGTGAGGTTGTGTGTGTGTGTGTCTGTGAGGTTGTGTGTGTGTGTGTCTGTGAGGTTGTGTGTGTGTGTCGTACTGTGTTCTGAGTGTGAACGCAGCGCTGGTGATGGAGGTGTGTGTGTCTCTGTGAGGTTGTGTGTGTGTGTGTCTGTGAGGTTGTGTGTGTGTGTGTCTGTGAGGTTGTGTGTGTGTGTCGTACTGTGTTCTGAGTGTGAACGCAGCGCTGGTGATGGAGGTGTGTGTGTCTCTGTGAGGTTGTGTGTGTGTGTGTCTGTGAGGTTGTGTGTGTGTGTGTCTGTGAGGTTGTGTGTGTGTGTCGTACTGTGTTCTGAGTGTGAACGCAGCGCTGGTGATGGAGGTGTGTGTGTCTCTGTGAGGTTGTGTGTGTGTGTGTCTGTGAGGTTGTGTGTGTGTGTGTCTGTGAGGTTGTGTGTGTGTGTCGTACTGTGTTCTGAGTGTGAACGCAGCGCTGGTGATGGAGGTGTGTGCGTCTCTGTGAGGTTGTGTGTGTGTGTCTGTGAGGTTGTGTGTGTGTGTGTCTGTGAGGTTGTGTGTGTGTGTGTCTGTGAGGTTGTGTGTGTGTGTCGTACTGTGTTCTGAGTGTGAACGCAGCGCTGGTGATGGAGGTGTGTGTGTCTCTGTGAGGTTGTGTGTGTGTGTGTCTGTGAGGTTGTGTGTGTGTGTGTCTGTGAGGTTGTGTGTGTGTGTCGTACTGTGTTCTGAGTGTGAACGCAGCGCTGGTGATGGAGGTGGGCAGGTTGAGACCCTTTGTAATCTCTCTCCAGATCTTCTTGTTAATAACCTCCACCAGTCCTCCCTTCTCTGTCACCAGTTTATAAAGCATGTAGAGATCCAGCACCTGCTTGGCCATGATGGGGATTCTGTTCACTGGAGTCCCTGCACAGAAAACATCTTATCATCACCATCCACACCATAAACATCTCAAGAATACAGATCCTTAACTATTACACTTACAGTGAATAAAAGGCCTGAGATTCTCAGAGCAGATGTTTGTGTGTGTGTGGAGGTGAGAGTTCATGACATCACACATCCACCCAGGAGGAGAAAAAGCACACATTACCTCACTTCATCAAACAAACCTGACCTGAACAACACGACGAACCCGAGCGCGATCGAGTCTTCTGTACATTCATCTTTAAGCACTTATCTGAACATCAATATGAAGAGTACACAGCATTCACATCCCTCATCTACAGCGTCAGTATAGAAACTCTGATGAAGAGAGAACGACCAGTGAATGAAGAAAGAGTCGCTGGACCTTAACATGAGGCTGGAAACGTGTTTACTGTGTAAAATGTCATCAGAACGCAGGAGGTCTAAAGCTCTAAACATCAGCCAGACGTCCACCAATCGGAACAACAGCAAAGGTTAAAGGTCAGCCTGGGTTACTGAAGCTAAATCACGCACACAGCCATATAAAAGCAGGAAACACTCACATAACACGACATTACTCACATCTCATCTGAATAGTGTGTTTGTCATGAATTGTGTTTGTGGACAGAAGTTCAGTGCTGCTGTTTGTTAAGCCGCTCTGACAGGAATTAAACAAACAGAGTAAATTCATGCTAGCAGGACTGGAGTTTACTGTGGCGCCAGTGCCGCGACACAGCAGCGTTCTGATTGGCTCCAGGTGAACCCTCCCATCATGCCTCGCTGGGTTGATTTTCCCTTTGGGACGGGCCCATCAGGAGTAGAGTGATTAATGGCAGAGAGGTCAAAGGTCATGCGGTTGAGGCCCCAGCTGACTCCTCCCTTTACCCTACGGTCTGTCTGAGGTTCTTAACAGAGTTTAATAGTCAGGAAAATAATGCCACAGTAGAATCAATGATAGTATTTACTGTAGTCAAGGGAAGTAAATAATAGTAAACACTATACTTTGCTTATATATACACACTATAGCATACTCTAGTATAACAATAGTAAACTGAAAAACTGAAATAAAAACTTTTGCATATTTTAATAATGACTAAAGTTTAAAACACTTTGGTATCTAGACTAGTATTTTTCTTCAGTTTATAAGAGTAAATACTAAAGTATTTCACAGTATATTTTATGATGGGTCTACTTTTAAGATCAAGACCAAGAAACATGTCACAGTTGTATGTGAAGTAAAGAATTAAGAAATGACACATGAAATAAGACATGATGGATATTCAATGAATAATGCGCACGCACGCACACAAACACGCACACACACACACGCACGCACGCACGCACACACACAAACGCGCACACACACACGCGCACGCACACAAACGCACACACACGCACACACACAAACGCGCACACACACACGCGCACGCACACAAACGCGCACACACACACACGCACACACACAAACGCACACACACACACACACACACACACACACACACACACGCACACAAACGCGCACACACACACGCACGCACACAAACGCACGCACACACGGGAAATGAAGTTCTGAACACTTGGTGTGAGGTTTCAATGCACATCCTCCTCATCTGCTATTAATGCAGACAGAACAGCTGAAGTCTGGAGTTATTCTGCATCATTCTGTCCGGCTGCGGTCGCATGTGTTTCTTCTCTCTCTACTGTAATGTGTGAGCTACACTATCAGCGTCAAGTCTGTTGTATTTTTAATGTCGGGTCAGGGACATTAACACTCCACGATCGCACAGAATCTGCTATATTTAGTGTCACGCATGCCATCTGACACACGACACGATAACGTCTATACAGACGTGTACATGCATAACATCATACCTGCTGCACATTTACATGAGACAAACACCTCATTACATCTGTTTAACATGTTGAATAACATCACACAGCACAGAGCTTTAGTGTTTGAGGTCAACATACGATCAAACATCACTAACTGTGAGAATTCACAAGAACATTTCTATTAGATTTGATCCAAAGTGATTTACAAATGAGAGAGCATTTAACATGTATAGAATATTAACATAGAGCCAAACGTTGACATCATCATGAACTGAGCACAATAAAACCAGCGTGTTCATGGAAAACATTTACATATGCAGACAAAAACACGTCACAGATGACGAGAGAAGAGGAAAATCACAAATGAGCTGCATTTGTTTAGACCCAAACACCATCTGATGAAGAGATGTGATAGAATATAAATAAAAAACATAAAACTTCCAGCTGCATGATAGTAAATATGTGCTGATGATCGCTCGAGCGAGACAGACAGAGAGAGAGAGAGAGAGAGAGAGAGAGAGAGAGAGAGAGAGAGAGAGAGAGAGAGAGAGAGAGAGAGAGAGAGAGAGAGAGAGAGAGAGAGAGAGAGAGAGAGAGAGAGAGAGAGAGAGAGAGAGAGAGAGAGAGAGAGAGAGAGAGAGAGAGAGAGAGAGAGAGAGAGGTGTAATGTGACTCTTCCCTTCAGCGTCTAAAGATGCTTGAGTCACCTCGACAGATGAAGACAGAGAGGAAATCAGAGGAGTGAAGATCATGCAGAACTGACCGACACGCTGAAAACTGAGAACCTGATTGAAGAGTGAGTGAGAGACAGAGAGACAGAGAGAAAGAGAGAGAGAGAGAGTGAGTGAGAAAGAGAGCAGATCTTATCAACACCTCATGGAAACACAAGCTCTTGCTCCACACACGTGACAGTCAGACTCTCTCAAAACCTTCATCATAACGTCCGGTCCACTTCGGTCTCATCCATGTGTGTAAGCACACAGTGTGATAAAACCAATAATCGTCCAGCACTGAGAGTGATCAATACTGTCAGCAACAACTGCTGATGAGCGCGCGCACGCACAAGCACACACACACACGCGCGCATACACACGCACGCACACACACACGCACGCAAAGTTATTTTCCTCATGAGGACCCACAAATGTCTGCACAAGGTCAAAAATTCCAAGGTCAAAGTTTTACTGCTGGCCAAAATGATCTTTGTGGGTACATTTAATCCCTCAATGTAGGGTTTACCCTTACCACACATGCACACACGTGTCATTTAAAAATCATCTCCTGAACATCACAAACACAAAACCTCAGCATATAATCAAACACAAGTATACAGAGTCTCAGAATATCTTGAGGATGGACAGATACTCCACCCGTCACGCTTCTGTAGAATATCATCATTATATGCTGTAACCGTAAGATCTGAGCTCACAGAAATGACTGAAGACAAGAGAGCGTCTCAACAGCATCCTTTACATTTCAGAGGATGACGACACAATACTCCATCATGATGATATGATGCACGTCTGTCATCTGAACACACACATCACAGGACTCTACACCTGTCACACATCAAACCCACAAACAAACTGACACTTGTGTGTGTTGTGTTCTGACTAAACTACAGGAGCAGAAACATCGGATGTGACACACATACACAACACAACCACATTCAGACAAACACAAGAGACATTAAGCTTAAGAAAGCTCTGAATGTTACACACAAACAGAAGAGAACAACGACACTGTTAAACACAGCTGCTCTATCACACACGCACGCACGCACACAGACACACGCACGCACACAAACACGCACACACCTTCAAATGAAAGACTTTCTACTTGCTTAAGAAAAAAAAAATCTTCCGCAACACAGACATACAGAGTGCAGCTGCGTGTGTGTGTGTGCGTGTGTGTATCTGTGTGCATGTGTTTGTGTGTGTGTATCTGTGTGCATGTATCTGTGTGTGTGTGTGTATCTGTGTGCGTGTGTTTGTGTGTGTGTGTGTATCTGTGTGCATGTATCTGTGTGTGTGTGTGTATCTGTGTGCGTGTGTGTGTATCTGTGTGCATGTATCTGTGTGTGTATCTGTGTGCGTGTGTTTGTGTGTGTATCTGTGTGCATGTATCTGTGTGTGTGTGTGTATCTGTGTGCATGTGTTTGTGTGTGTGTGTATCTGTGTGCATGTATCTGTGTGTGTGTGTGTGTATCTGTGTGCATGTGTTTGTGTGTGTATCTGTGTGCATGTATCTGTGTGTGTGTGTGTATCTGTGTGCATGTGTTTGTGTGTGTATCTGTGTGCATGTGTTTGTGTGTGTGTGTGTGTATCTGTGTGCATGTATCTGTGTGTGTGTGTGTATCTGTGTGCATGTATCTGTGTGTGTGTGTGTGTATCTGTGTGCATGTGTTTGTGTGTGTGTGTATCTGTGTGCATGTATCTGTGTGCATGTGTTTGTGTGTGTGTGTATCTGTGTGTGTGTGTGTATCTGTGTGCATGTGTTTGTGTGTGTGTGTGTGCGTATCTGTGTGCATGTGTTTGTGCGTGTGTGTGTATCTGTGTGCATGTGTTTGTGCGTGTGTGTGTATCTGTGTGCATGTGTTTGTTTGTGTGTGTGTGTGTGTGTGTGTGCATATTTGACGTGTGTGAGCTTGCTGCAGGTCAAACACCCTCAACTTTCAGTGGCCCATGAAGGGCTTCAACATTCAGAACAAATAAACACAGAATCTAGATTTACTTACACACACGCACGCACGCACGCACGCACGCACGCACACACACGCACACACACACACACACACACACACACAGTTTGTAAATGTCATGAGTAAATAACTGAATTGTCTAACCTCTCTTCTGCATGAAGGTGAAGAGATCGTCCAGAAACTCTTTTCTCCTCGGATCATTGTCTAACTCATATAACTGTGACAGAAATCAAGATATTCTCACATTACTGACATTCATATGACATAATAACACATAATAACACATAATAACACATAAAAAGTTCTGCTTCTGGATGCTGATTGGTCAATACATTCATCCGGCTGTGCTACATAAAAGCAACAACACTGAACACCATTGACAATAATAATATAATATTCACAATACCACATGACCTCTCAAAACATACATAAATGTTACATTATTTTCAGATAAACACAAATTGTGTAGTGTGTGTGTGTGGTGCTTTACTCACCTTTGCGAAATCTCTGGAGGATTCAGCTCTCCCTCGAATGTTCTCTACATCATCTGACCAGGACACATCACCATTCTGCAAACATACAGAGACACAGCTGTCAAATCTCAGGAAATACTTTAAACCTTTCCTTCCCTTATGACCTCTGACCCACAACACACACGCACGCACGCACGCACACTTCTGCTTGGTTTTTAAACAAACTTACATTCACATTTATACACGTGTCAGATGTTTTTCGAGTATATAAGTATCAGTATGTGTGTGTTCCCAGAGACTGAACACAAGATCTTTGTGTCGCTAACACAACACAAGAACACATTTAACACAGAAGAAATGCTGTGGATGACATCAGTGTCTGTTTTACATCAATTTGAAGAGAATCAAGTTACACATTTGACATGTTTACAGCTACACATTCATGTGAAAATGAACACACATCAGGTTTAACGACACAAAACAAACAGAGGTGACATCCGTGTTCCTGAGGTTGTGATGATGTGATGAAGAATAACAACGTAAATGAATCCACAACCACAGAGATCCATTGAGAAGCAGTATTGATGATGACTTAAGTAAACTCCCTCGAGATTCACATGAGATCAATATTTCTGTGAGCTCAGATTTCCTGAATCACTCACAGAAATAATATTTTTATAAAAACACATTCATATTGTTTAGCTTAACATAAGGATTTGCTGTTAAACTAAAGGTTACAGGGATAAATCAATACCACAATACTCATTCACACAACATCTCTGTGTGAACAGACGGTGAAATGAATTTGGATAGCAAAGATAGAGAAAAACACAACTAAGACTTTTTTTTATGGTGACTATAAAACCAAGTTAATTTGGTTATAAATATTTATTAAGCAAATAAAGGCAAGCACATTTTCATATAGCACAACAAGGCAAACCCCTGATATTTGCATAACCAGTCTTGACGTGATTCACCGGTCACTAACCAACCAATACCTTCACAATCTGATTTATAAAAGACACACGGCCGGTCATAAAACATCTGAAATATTACATCTTTCCTTCTCTTCGGGTAACTCGACACATTCACATTTTAGCAGAAGTTCGTCTGGATTGTGTGTGAAGTAGAACGTGTAAACCTGTCGGCTTCTGAGGTCAGAAACCAAACAACGGACGGCAGACCGATGAATTTCCATGAGCTTTTATTGCTGCTAATGAAGCAGATAAAGAACTATTGACAGACATCAGCCAGGTGAATTTCCATATGTATGTCAATGTATGTAAAATCAACACATTTAAATGACACGTATTAGTGTGCAAATGTCTCGAATTAGATAAAAACATCTAAAAAAAGACAACTTGGTTAAAAACATGGCTACTGCACTTTTACTATAATAAAACCATGGATAATTTTCATAAGCGTTATTCTGGTCTCTATGAACTTAATAATTCGATTGTGTTGTCGATTCAGAATGATTTATGAAGCCGAACGTTTTGAGTTATTGAGCCACATGAAGCACATTCATCTATAGGTGATGTTGTAATGAATATCTGTAGAAGTCAAGCATACGTAGAACTGTATTTATCTGTATTTTTGATATATGTTTATTCTATGTTATCTGTAAGCACCTGGGGTCTGAGAGTAATGCAATTTCAATCCTCCATTTGTATGTACTGTACATGTGGCAGAATTGACAATAAAGTGGACTTTGACTTTGACTGACTTTGATACAGACAGAAAAATGATCAGAAGTCTGCTTGACTGTCACGACAAATCCTTGAGCAAACATATGCAGAATCAGTCAAATGTCATGATGGGACTGTAAAAGTCGTGCGTGGTCAGACGTGGATGTCGCCCGTGCGTGACACGTATTCACTGCCATCATTTGCCTAGTAAATTGTCGTTCAAATCTCCAACATTCAAACATCAGCCTACTATTATTAAAGAGAAGCAAACGCGAACGAGAACCCGATGACGACCAAACCCCAATGTTTCCAATCACTTCAAGTGAGGATTACTCATTTCTGTTTGATAACTTTACACTCTTTATTTCTCTATCCGAGGGGCTCAGATCAGATTTGCTCTTGACACTCAGTTCTTACATCATGTGCTGCTGGAGGGTGAAATAAAACACTTCCACATCTCTCTCTCTCTCTCATTCATACTGACAGTCTCTCGGCCGCGTGCCAGCTGACCACAGGTCTGTTACGGGTCTCTCAGCTGCTGATGTGAACCTCCGCCAGACAACAATCACAGACAGATCTGTTCAGAAATATCACTTACACACTGATCTCAGACCTGCACCTGCATCACTTTATTCAGTAAAACACATGATTCAAAATTCATATTTTTCTAAAACTGAGAATAAAAGTATTCCGATGGATTATTTGACTAAACGTTGTGTTGATGGTTCTTGATTTCATTTGTTCAGTCACACAATTAATGTTGTGTAAAGACAGCACAAGATCAGACCTGTTTTACATGAATTTTCCTCCGGGCAAAACAAACGGCAGCAGGCGGTCAGAAGGTCACAGCTTGTGTGTGTGTGTGTGTGTGTGTGTGTGCATTCGATTATTTGTGCTGCAGATGATGAAGCAACAGTGAAGGTTTAAAATCACTTCTTATAATTTCTGAAGAAACTGTAGATGTGTTATTATAGGATGTGTAAATGGACGGATGGATTATGATGTTGCTAGGTCATACTACAGATACTGCTGAGATCAAGTCAGTGCTGTCTGATGGGAAATCTGTCATGTTGGAGGATTTAAGGCTGTAATTCTCTCTGGAATGTTTCCTTTGGGTGGGGCAACACTTACAGTCCACCCACCCGCAATTACCCTCATACCCTCCCCCACGTGTGATAGATCTATTTCTGACCCCGAGGAATCTTTAACACTCCACTGTCATGAGCAACATTCAACAAAACACACACAAACGCACGCACGTGTGAAATGATAGATTCATTTGGACAGTATAACAACACTGTTTGCAGTATGTAGTATGTGAACGTTCTCTGTGTGCATGTGTCAAAATGCACAGATGCTTGAACAACTATATCCCACAATTCAATGTGCTCAATCTGACCTTCAATCAGACTGTAAGAGATTACAGAATGCTAGTACACTGCACTAGCACTCTTCATCTCAGAGAGGATGAGAACACATCAGATACACAACTGTGTTCAGTGTTCTGTCAAAAGTACTGGAAAAATGTCGAGTTCAGAAAATAAACCATTCAAATATAACTGAGAAACTTCATACAACAACAACAACAACAACAACTGCATTACACAAACAACAACAGCAGCAACAACTGCAGTACACAAACAACAACATACTGTAACTGCAGTACAACAACAACAACAACAACACACAAAACAAACTCAAGATGAAGAGAATCAGAAAACTCTATCAGACATGAACTGAGATTCATGCAGATTCTTAAAACGTTCAGCTTTAGTGAACCGGATAAAAACATCTGTTATTTTCCTGCGTGTGATTATATAATGTTTTAGTAAAAATACAGGAAAATCAAACAACACATGGCTAGGCTATGATGTAATATTTCTCATGTTTTTAACATGTATGTGCACTGGAAGCTTCTGTCACTAAGACAAATTCCTTGTGTGTGTAAAGCACACTTGGCAATGAAGCTCTTTCTGCTTCTGATTCTCTCATGTTCAGGGCTAATAGTGTTGAATCTTATTTAAGCTGAACATTACAGTAGGGTCAGTAGTAGGGTGAACGGATGCAGGTATCCGTCCAGAACGCCCGTATAATAATATATAATAAATAATAAATGAGCTTTTAACAGCAGTCGGTACGAGAGACAGACCGGATATTGCTGACTGGAAAAAAAAAAGAGTTCATTTAAATATTTATAAGAAACTTTACAATACAATTTGAACTAGGCCACCAGATATTTATCATGCATGATGGGTAAATGAGCTCAATCCCGTCACACACGGATCGCTCTTGTTTTCTCTATACAGCCGACAGGACGCTGAGATAAACACAACTAAACTACAGGAACAGCTAAATCATCTAACAACAAATAACTGATCATCTGTATTCATGATGAGAAATAATGAAGACGACACAATGTTCATGTATTATTATCACGATGAGTGTGAAACTCTATTAGTGCGCCGGTGGAGCCCCCCCGGGGGACGTGACCTGAGGATTATCAGGGTCACACAAGAGAAAAGCCCCCCCACACGTCTCTTGTTTAACAATGATTTACTCTGCAGTGACACTGAAGGGTGACGTCAGTAACATCAATGACAAAACACTTCAGACTGCAATAGTACGTTTATTTTTTATACAGAACATAATAAAAAAACACATGAAACGCAGCAGGTCTTCCCCATCACCTGACGCTCTTACAGCCCTGACATACTGCTGACGCAGAGACACGTCTCACCATCTGAACCACACACACACTGTCCTTTAAACTTCATGTTTATGGATCTGTTATACATTCATATCATTTCACAACACAGTCTGCAATTTTTCAATCAGTGTGTTACACGTGTGTATATATTATTCTGTGTGTTATAGTGTGTATCCTGATGGTTTTACTATTATTTTGACTCAAATAAATGCAAATAATCACATCATTCTCTTATACTTGTGGTCAAATCTCTTGAACACAAATCACATCAGAATTATGAGAAACAACAAGAATCATTTGAAATGTTTATGAATCTCTGTCAAACATTAGCACACGTGGAGAGCCGCAGCTTCTGAACGACACGCTCACTGCACGTGTCTGCGGCGTCTCACAAAACTGGGCCAAATGTCTCATTACAAAGTCTGGACGCCGGCCAAACTCGAGTCAACGTGAGACAGAACAAATAAGAAAAGCAAAGCATTCAGGCTCAGTGCCAGTGAACACGTCAGGAGATCTGCGCAGACGCTTCTCCTGCAATGCAGCTGACGCAGATCATAAACACGCAGAGAAACGTCAACCACAGCAGACTTTAACAAACACTTTATTCACAAATACTGAATGACAATTTCTTATTTATATACTCAATACTGTGAACTCATCTTTTCTCCTTATTTGATTGTTGTTATAAAATCTTAAGTATGTCTCACTTTGATTAAAAGATTCTTATATAAATAAATGCCCATTCTTGTCAAAATATCCAGAGGTGAATTCTGACATCCGTTTTGGTGATATGAGTGTTGCCGAAGAAACAAATCATTTCAGAATCGTATGAAACACTTTTTTTTCTTACCACTTTAAAATGCTGCTCATAGCTCCAGTCCGAGCGGCCGTTTGGAGAGGACGGGTCCGGGCGCGACAGCTCATCCTCTGGCTCTTCTTTAACCCTGACGGGGGGTAACGGGGCTCTCTGGGCTGCTCTGACATCAGCAAAGTTTCCAAACGGACCCCCGGCTCCTCTCTGCAGCGCCAGAGTCTGATTCCTGAGAAACTCCAGCGCTCCGGGCGTCCGCTCGTCTTCCTCGCTGTCTTCATCGCCCTCCATCATCTCATTATCATCCTCACCCGAGTCTCTGCCCCGTTCATCCTCACGGTCTGAGTCCATGCTGCTCTGATTAGAGACCCGAGACGGAAGCCCGGGTCTCAGGGGTCCGGCGCTCATGAAGCCGGCCCCGGACGCCCGGGCGGCAGCCAGTATGGCCTGCTGCGCTGCGACCTGCTGCGCGTACATGATGTGAGCCTCACGCAACAGACGCTCCTTGTGCTGCATCTCCAGACGCGCGTGCTGCTGACGCTCCATCATAGAGTCCGACTTCACCGCACCACTGCCTCCATCCTAACAAACACACAAATAGACTTTAAATGCACATGATGACTTTCTTTCTTCTGTGGAACACAACAGAAGATATTTTGATCAAACAACGCCCCATTGAACACAAAACCACTGACACATTTCTCGAAATATCTTCTGTTGTGTTCGACTCACATACAGGTTTTTAAACACATGACGATGAATAAATGATGACAGAAATCAGTGCTTTATATGCTCTATGAGAAACATTTATTAGAAAACACACATTATAAACTCAATATCTGTGTTTGCGTTTTTGCAGTCATATAGTAAAGTCAATATAATATTCATCAATCATGACTGTCACAGTTTATTGATGAAGCAAATTCTCATTTAAAACAAAAACAACATTGATTTCATGCTTGAAGTAGAATCAGTTCTATTGTTACTCGACAAGAGCTTTAAAGAATATAACATGTTTAAGATGAAAGCACACAGACCCCCTAATGAAAACAACATGTGTGTGTGTGTGTTTCACAATGATAATGTGAAATTACAGCTTCTTAAAGAGACTATCAATGTATTTAATCTATAAGCTTTCTAGAAGTCGGCATGTAGGGTTACGGTTCACAAAACACACACCTTATGTTTTATATCATTTAAAAGCAACAGAAGTAAACATTAGGACAGATGAACAAACAAAACCACAAAGTATTCTGATGTTAAAGTGTTACAAATGTTTGTGTATCAGTACAAACTGGTATTTGTAATATAAACACGCTACAGTTGTGTGCTTGCGCGCGCGCGCGCGTGTGTCAGTAAATCGTCTCTCTGAACTCGTGTGTTTGTACAGTAAAGTAAGTTCATGATAATGTTTTTATGTTTGCATTATCTCACCATGTGTGTCGAGCTCGTGTCGGTGTTGTCCATCATTCCTCCGCTCCGGTCTCGCGCTGCTCGCCGTACGTCTTTCGGTCACGGCGGTGAGAATGCGTGCACGCGCACCGGCGGCGTGTTCTGTTCCTACTCCACCGAGCGCGCGTGGAAATCTGGTTCGATTCGAGTGAATACACACACAGAAACACAGAGAGAGAGAGAGAGAGAGAGAGAGAGAGAGAGAGAGAGAGAGAGAGAGAGAGATTTTTTTGTAAAATATGTCAATAAAATTATGTAAAATAGAAATTGTCGAAATTAATGTAAGTCTAACTTTAAAATGCATGCTTTAATGTGTCCTCACATTCGTAACACTTTGGTTTGTTAATAAGAACACTTTATGTAGTTTTATATTATTTATTTGAATACATTTAATGTCTATCCTTATATCAATTAACTAATCTCAAGGTTGATATAGGATATAGAAATTCATTAGTAATTAAATACTTTTTTATCTAATTACACTATAAAATATGTAATTAGTAACTAGTAATTAATTACTTTTTCAGAGTAACCCAACAATAATTATAAACTTAAAATGCACTCGTGTAAATCGAAATAGTGTGAAGACAGTAACTGGTACACAAGCGCGACCTCTAGTGTTCATGCGGAGAAGGTGCAACCTTACATCAGTCACATTATCCGGAAACGTTTCAGTCATAGCTACAGTTTTAGGTGTTTCCTTTAATTACACAAGAAAATCTCAATACAAGTAATATTGTTCTTGTAACAAAACAATTTAAGTTATTGCATGTTAAAGCCAGTAACTCATATATATATATATATACAAAGTAAAGAATTAAGTGTTTTGTTTGTTGCATAGTGTTGTAGATTGTCCAGTCTAATGCTAAACAAAAACACTCTCCCACAAACAAACAAACAAACAAACGTTAAACACAAATATATACTTACAATACTCAAGAAAATGGGAACTTTAAAATTCTTCATGATATAAGTTTAAATGTAAAATAACAAAAGTATATCTCACAGCACATATTTAACTAAAGTAACAACTCATATCTGACTCGCATCATGACAAACCCAAACTGGACACAGAGAACACAGATCTCTAGTGTAATGCTTTAAGGTGAAGTTCTGTGTTTTTGCTGAATTGCAATTTTGAAAGAAAAAAGCTTACAAAGGGAATACATTATGAAAATGTTACTAAACACACTTTTCATCACAGAGAAATACAAAAACTGCCAAATCCCGTCTTCAAGTAATGAAACTCCAGGGAAACAAGTATAATAAAATAGTAAAATAAAGCCAAGAAACATTAAGAGTTTCTGTTTAAGAGTGACATTTTCATGACAACTAAAAGTTTGTACTCCTCGAACTGTGATGTGAAGGAAAAAATAATTGTAGTGTTTAAATTACGATGTATTTGTGCATTACTGTAGTATTTGGTGTACTGTCTTATTGTATTCTGATTGTAATAAATGATATAACAGTATTTTTACTGCAGTACTGCAGGGGAGGAGGTGCTTCATTGTCAGACAAATGTTACAATGCAAAAACTCTGTACACAAAATATCATTTATAAGTCAGACATGTTTTCATTGGGATTGAGCGGGACCGCATCTGAACTATGACAAATAACAGAATGATTGTTAAAATCTCCAGAAGGATGCAAAGTGACCTCACAGACATGTAACATGTGACCCGAGCTATTCTCCAGTATAATCTCAGATTCGGACAGAATGTTCAGTGCTGGGGTTGTGGGTTTGATCACTGCACACAACAGGATAAGATATTTGAACAGCAGCAGACGGATGAACTCAGGGCTTTAGGGGGGATCAGGTCCAGATCTTCATCATCAGGTATCTCATCCAGATGATATCCGTCCTTCAACAGCTGTCTGCTCAGGTCTGGATGCACCTGACGTTAAAAAAAAATCAAGTAAAACTGTATTCATAATACAGAAAAAGGTGCATAAACGTTTTGACATACCAAAACCAAAAATATTATTATAGCCAAAAATAAGCTAGCACAAGTACTTTTAGACAGCATTTGGTTTAAAATAGAAGCGTTTTAAATGATACCACTTTGTGGTTGTTAGACTTGAATGTCTAATTGGCATTAAAACGTTGAAAATAAAAATGAGTGAAGCACAATAATAATCTGGCTCACCTCAGCTGAAGAATATCCAGATGAACAGTCCAGTTCTGTCTCACTGAAGTGAAGAATAAACAGAATCAATGATAAAAACTGTAAAGAGCATCTCTGCATGTGTCTGTCTGAATGTACCTGTCTGACTCCAGAGAGATCAGATAATCTTCTCCTGTCTGACTCAGAGCAGCGTATCCCTTATTAAACTTCACACTGTCAAAAGTCAAAAACAGGAAACAACACAGTCAAACATAGCAGACCGAAAGAAAGAAAATGAGATGTTTACAGGAGGAACTTTGAGACGTCATGAGACTCACGTCTTTGGTTTGTGTCGGGGTTGTTGAAGCGCAGGTCTGTCTGAAGTGAGGCCTCTCTTCTGCAGAGCTCTTCTGGCAGCGTCTCTGTGTTTCTCTGCAAAAACAAACAAACAAACGCTAGAATAAACACACAGCTTAGCATATATATTGATCTGTACATCCTTACACATCTGCTTTACACGCTGATGAAGAAACACACTTGAGATCTTCTGGTTTTTGTTACTTACGGAGTTTCATGTGTAAAGCCGGAGCTTTGGACATGATATACGGCCCTCTCTTCTCCACGGCTCTCTGTCTGTCATCTTCTGTCTGCTCACTGTCTCCTAAACTCTGATGTTTAAAAATGATTTTCACAATTAAATCAGCTGGATTTATGAATCATTATACTGTCTATTTTACACAATTCACGCCGAATAACACAAGCAGTTGCACCAGTTTCTTAAGGTTTAAAATTGAAAATGAAATAAAAATCTGTCTGATGGGACTAAATTTAGAACGACAAACACGAGCCCAGATTGACAGCTAAAGAAAAAAAACAAGACCTTTAGAGTTTTCCTGTTGTGAATGTTTCTATGTCTGAGCACATAACCATGTGTATTAGTTAAGTTCAGTGAAACAGAAACTGTTCAGTTTGAGTTAAAGCACTAAAGTCGAGCACAATTACCTTCATCGGCGCTGAAGAGTCGGAGAGAAGATTCACTTGCTCTCGTTTCTCCGTGTCGTTCATTTTCAGTCTCCGAATTAAAGTTGAAATGAGAAATCATGTCTCAGACAAATTAAAGTCATGCTAACATTATTACAACACACTACAGTAAACAGAGATTCTTCTTCACTGTCGTCGCCACATGCAGTTCATTCAGCGCAATACTGCCACACACAGACGCCACAGCGCTACTGCAGTCAGCGCCGCCGCCATGTTGGACAGGGCAAGAGCGCGCTAGACACACACAGAAGTGAACGAGGAGCTGAGGTTTGTCTGGATAAAACAAACAAGAACGTTTACATTTCTCAACCGATGGTTTATTATCTACGTGGAGTACAGCACACCTATAATCTAAATAGTTATTCATTGTCATAAGATGTCAAGCAGTGATTTGAAGTAATTTTTCTGGTTAATAGATGTGGAAATGTCCCTTTTTCTGAGGTCATTTGAGCTTTTTTCACAAATGTTTTTGAAGTAATAGAAGCATACATAAATACATAGCCCAAAACACACCATAGCAGTGTATATAAATATAGCAGAATATACAAATACACTATTTTTATTTTTCTGTCTATGTAAATTAAATTGTTCAGTCTTGTGATGTCAGGACATAAACTGATCAAACTGAATAAAAACAACACACTGTCACACTCTTGAAGTATTGCTGGGTTTATTGGGTCCATTACTTTACACAGGACAGAACAGAGTCTGACATCTTGAATATCACACAGTGAGTGGAGGTAGAATCCTCTTCAAAATCACATAAAAACCTGAAATATAAACAGACACATCAGAGCACTATCATCATCAAGTATTATATGCAGTTATATATCCATATATATTTCTTGAAGCATACATGTACAGACTCTTCAATAAAATGACAACAAAGTACTTATTGTAAGTATTGAGTGATATTCAAAATTTAATTTACTTTTATATCTGCTGCTGTGAAACCAAATTTGATGCCAATCATCAGCTTTATAAACCCTGACGCTGCCCTAATAAAGCTCACTTCAATCATTTTGACAACTTCTTTCACTAGACATAATCTTTTAAATCCTGTCCTCGTGTTTCAACTGACCGTGAACAGCTTCACATTTTATCAATGCCCAGCTCTTCTGGGGTGGAGATGCCCAGCTCCTGCAGTGTGGGGTTTAGCTCCTGAATCACATACGGGTAGATCTCCTTATGAGGTCCAGATTTATCCTGAGGAAACATTCCAGGAGCCACAATTAACCTTGTGAGCAGTGATGTCATTAACACAACAGAACACACTTGCAGGGATTAACTGGTTTGGTGATTAAAGCCTTAATGAGTTTTTCAGTATCTGTGCAGATTAGTTATTAGCTGTTAGTCTGAATGCACAGAGACTGTGAGGCTTCTGTGATAACATTTCTAATGAGCTTTTTATGAAAAAAATGTATTTTTATCTTTAAGACAAATTACGCTATAGACACACAAACAGGAAAGTCAAAAGTCTTGTGTCTCACTTTGACAGCTTCTAGGATGCGGATGGCGCTGGCCAGATCATCCAAACGCCTGCAGGCACGCAGAGCCGAATCGATGATCTTCGGCTCAGGGACGAGATCATAACCGATCAGTGTGTTCATACCTGCAGAGAAATTCAAGTTTCACATACAGTTATACACACAGTACGACATGTAGTGAAATGCTTCTAAATCGTAAAAGAGAAATGGAAAAAAGGATAATATTTTAAAAGAATATTCTTAAAAATAAAATAGTAAAGAGTAGGGATGCACTGATACTGATACTAAGCTCATGTACTCGTACTCATAAAAGTACACGGATACCAAAGGCCGATACCTCTTGTGACATAACTGACTGAAATTTGTGCTTTGAAAGTTTGTGACAAGCACATAAAATGATTTGTGTTTGATGTGGAGGTGTAATTATGAAGTTATTCATATTTTATTAGTCTCACTGTGTTGGGCTTGGAAAATTGCCCCCTCACCAAAAAATACAGATAAAGGAATTGGTATCGGTGAGTACCAGAAAAAAATATTGGTACTCGGTGCATCTTTAGTAAACAGCAGTAATACTAATAAACAGCAGAATTAAGAATGAATATTTAAGGATAAATAGGATAACATAACGAGGACGGATCTAAATATATTACATATAGAATGAAATGTGGAATGTGAGAAAGTGAATGTGATTAAACATTGCATTTGAACAGTTTTTATTTCAATCGAATGTGTTGTTAGATGCACTCAGTGTTTGTCACCTTTGCGCAGCTCCCAAGCGTCGAGGTCTGGTTTGCTGAAGTATGTCACCCAGCGAGAATCAAACTCCTCATCTGTCTCAACTTTGGCATGAGAGTAACATCTGACAGCCAGAGGAGCTACGACACAACAGAAAACATTCAGTCAGAAACACATCACAGAAACAACTGATCCGACAAGTCAGAATGCCACCGCCACTTCAAATACAGAAACATCTTTGAGACAACAATAGAGCAACATTGCCCAAACAAACTAACTGTATACTATGATGTGTAGTACACTTGACAGTATACCATGATAGCATGTATAAAAATATGACAGGGTCCTTGAGTTTTTTAAATATTTATTTTTGATTATTTAGCATATTAAAAAGTTTCAATGATAAGATATGATATATAATGCATATGTGTCATACGTGCGCGAGCAGACAATGTGTGACGTGGGTCATGACAAGGGCAAACACAAACACAAACACAGAAACACACAAACAGAAAAAAAGAGGATCATCTATTATTACAGTAAAACTTGTGAATGGATCATCGATGAGCGGTGACAGAAATGATCAGACACATGCTGCTGTGTAATGTGATCAGATCAGATCGGATAGAGATGACTTTGACCTCGTAGCACAGATCTGATCTCATGTAAGTTATTTGATCTGATAAATGTGTATTTGTAAAGTGTGATGTCAGTGTGTTCACCTGTGTGATTCGCTCGTGTTCGGCTCAGACTCCTGACACCGGCGCGCAGAACCGCTGAAAACATCCTCACCGATCAGAACTACCGAGGGTACAACAGAACACGACGCGCCGTGATGACGCAACAGCAGATTGGTGAGCTGAAATGACGCATGAAGAGGGCGGGGACATCAAAAAAGACATCAAAAATATTCGGAGGTGTATAGATATTAAGGTTTAAAATGTAAATAAAACATAAAACATATGAATATAAAATCAATTCAATTAAAATATTTTTTTTTAAAGTAAAATGTATAAACAACAAAAATAAATACATTACCAATTTTAATATTGGAAATTTAATGATGGTCACGGAGGTTAATGGTATTTCTTTATTGATGATATATTTTGTGTTTTTAAAGCTTTTTTCTAATTCAGAAATGTTGGACCTTTAAGATCTCGACAATAATTCACCGCTAGATGGCATCACACACATTCGTTTAAATGAGGACTTTCCATAAACTTCTTTTGTTTTTATATAGAGCTAAACACCCTAACAACTCTAACAACCACACAAACCCTAATTTCACATTAAACGTTATCATAACATTTGCTGGTTTTTCAGACAGGGATTAGGTTAAACCAGGACTAGGCCTTCGTTAAATTAGGTAATTTAGCAGTTTTACAATCATGCCTCACAAAAAAACATTATTTGTGTGCCTTTTAAGACAAAATAAAGGCACTGATGTTTTATAAGATATGTCAGAGCCATTGTTGTTATTTTAGTCTAGAAGTAGTACTAAACCCTGTATGGGAAATCACCCCATAGTGTTTTTACACATGAGGAAATCTTGTCCTCATAATTTAGTTAAGTGGGCACGCACACACACACGCACAACATTGTTAAATCTGCTGTCAGATTCATAACCCTATAGAAGAATAAGCTTCATCAAGTAATGTGAGTAGATGCACCTTCTGTCAAAATAACCCTAAACCAAATCTTCAAGATGGATGTCCACTGCAGTAAGATGTCAGGTTATCATCAGTTATATATTTAAGTATACGTGTTAAATGATGTGTGTGTTTCAGCTGTTAATCAGAGCTTGTTTGATGTGTGTAATCCGCTAATATTGTCGAGTGTGTAAACTCTGCCAGGCTTTTATTCAGCGGACATTATCGTGTCTCACAGCTTTGACTCCAGCACTGCAATTACACCCTCAACTGCTTCCATTAATTCAACACACAGGAATTTCAGTCACATGACTCACCAGCCTGATCTCAGTCCAGCTCATGTCTGCTCAATATCAGCACGAGCAAACGTGTGTCGATTTTATCTTTACATGCACATAATAAGATTTAACAGTTGCTAAGGTAAGATCGTGGTCACTGTCATGGTTATGAGTGTAGTGAATATATGATAAATCCACCAGTGCTGCATTTCTCTCACTTTCATTTCCTTTGCTCTTATACTTTCATAGAAAAGTGATTTGCATAATTTCACAACATTCTTTTGGGGATATTCATGGCTTTACTGTTCATTCATTTCCCTTGAATGTATAATCAATCATAGAGTTATTTTCCCGTTTGTGCAGCCTCAGGTCCATCCTGAGAGAAGAGCCCCGGAGCTCCGACAACGGCCCAGTAAATATTCCATTTAAAGGGTTCTCTGATAAGAGCAGCCGAAAAACTGAGGCAGCGGCCATTCTTCTAGATAAGACCAAACCATCTGCAGAGAGAGAGATAGTGAACTTCTACAACAAAACACTCACAGACAGAGACAGAGACAGAGAGAGAGAGAGAGAGAGAGAGAGAGAGAGAGAGAGAGAGAGAGAGAGAGAGAGAGAGAGAGAGAGAGAGAGAGAGAGAGAGAGAGAGAGAGAGAGAGACAGAGAGAGAGTTGTAGAGGATGAACTTCACTTTCTCACTCAGTGTTTGAGATTGAGAGATACAAATGTAGCAACTAGATAGTTAGTAAAACTGTTAGTTTAGGTCATTGTTCACTTTGTATTTTTGTATTTATTTATTTTTGTTCTTTTTGTTTAGAATGTCATATTACACTATTACTGCTTTGGCAATATTTGTGTTATTTCACAGTCATGCTAATAAAGCTAATTTGAATTTGAATTAGAGAGAGAGAGAGAGAGAGAGAGAGAGAGAGAGAGAGAGAGAGAGAGAGAGAGAGAGAGAGCTTTTTACACTGCACACATTATTGCACTCAGCCGCAAATGCTTTAGCAATACAATTTTTGTCATAGAAATAAAACCCATTTAAAATTGAGAAAGAGAGAGAGAAAGAGAGACAGAGACAGTTCTGGTTGAGAGTTCTTACATGTTAAGAAAATTCAAAATAAATGTATTCATACCCTAAAAAGGTCAGTTCACAAATATTTACTTCTCTTTATTTTCACTTTAGAGACATTAAGGAACAATTCACTTGAAATCAAACTTCTGTCTAATTTAAAAATGCTTTGGGCAAAATATTCATGAAAATGTTTAAGTTGTGTTTAAGAAACCACCAAGATGAAAATTCACTCTGTCCAACATCTGTATCCATCTGACTAACCAATAACTGTATGTAATGTGAAAAATAATTCCTTTCATGTTGTTCATTTTCCCCTTGTTTACAGCTTAATCCTCCTAGTAACATGGTCTTGTACATATAGGTTTTGTTTAGTGTGTTGACAAAATGTTTAATGCTCTCCTACTTGTAAGTCGCTTTGGATAAAAGCATCTGCCAAATGAATAAATGTAAATGTAAAACCACTTTTGACATACACATGAGTCTCTAGGACAGGTCACAGATCAGTTCTGTGTGCTGGTGTCTTTATCTGTCTCTCCTCCTGCTTTACGTCTGACTGTATTTTCACACTCAGCAACAGCCCAGAATATCAAACGCCTGCCTGAGGTCACTGTAATATTTACTGTGATTTACATTAGCTGCTGACTCAGATAAGACCCCCGGCTCTCTGATAACACCCCTCCAAATCCCTCACTGCCTGTTGCTCCCACCGGCTTCACCGGCCCATGATGATTCATTTAGTCAACTGGAAAAAGAAGGATAATGATGTGTCCATCACACCACACACTACACAACTTCAGGACAGACAAACAAAAGCCCAGAACACAAAAACCAATGTGATTCTCTTAATAAGAAATGAACTGTAAAGCTGCTTTGAAATCTGTTTTCTATAGAGCGTTATATCAATAAAGGTGACTTTAGAGACAAACCAACACAACAGATATAGCTTTAGAACCGCATATGAGAGAGTAAATCATAAGAGAATTTTCATTTTTGCAGGAACAAAAAGACTCAGCGTGCTGCTTGTTATCGTTCAGAAAGTCCATTTGGAGAGCAGATCGGCACAATTAGATAACGCTGGCTGTTTGTGCACACATATTAAAAACACGCCGGAGACATTTTGATAAATTGAAAGCGTTAAGTGGTTTTCAGCCCTCGAGAGATTTTCATTACGATCAAGAGAAACGACCTGAGGTTAGACAGAGAGAGAGAGAGAGAGAGAGAGAGAGAGAGAGAGTTTGAGCTCAGGAGATCCTCATAGACATCATAACACTGAATGATGAATGCTGCTGGAAAAATCTTCTCCGATAGAAACACAATCTGTCAGGATGTTTGTAGAAAACAACAGATCCAGAGTTTGATGAAGTGACTCTTAAAACCTCCAAGTGTGTTAAGTTTCTCATGTCACGCACGTGCGCACGCTCTCATTTTCAGATGTGTGTGTTGGGTTTATCTCTCTTGTACTGTAACACATTTTCCTCTCTTTAAACAATCATCTGAATACATGTTGTTTTTTAACTCCACCTCACTTCAATTATATCCTTTGGTGTCGTTCTTTAATCAATTATTAATCAGCAATTATCATCTAATAATTGTACTTAAATATCCTAAAGATTCAATCAATATTTTTCTGCCCAATAATTATTGTGATCTAAGTGATCTATGCTTCTGTCTTTTGTTTCAGTTCTCAGTTTAGGCATCTTTGTTGATTTTTGTTTTTGAGAATGTACATGTTATCACTGTGTTTTGGAAATATTTCTGATAAAATCCTGAGCTTTGAGGGAGCAGCGTGTGCTTATCCAGTTACAGAAAATAGTTATTGGTGGCAGAAAAAACGTATTTACAAGACCGGATGTAAAGAGATGTGTATGGTATGAATTGCACGTTCAAGCTAAATTGATCTATTGTCTAACCAAGCCTAAGAAGAAATGATGTAGGTTACTGTTAGTTTTATTATTGTATTTTAATGTAACGGCAGGTCGGCCTGTGAAACTCCTGAAGCTGATTTCTGCTGATAAAACTACAAACTATTGTTCTTCAGTAAATTTTCTTTGATTGATTGCATTTCTGAAACTGGTCTACGAGTCTTTACTGTAAATTACCCTACAATGTCTATTATTTTGCACCATAAATAAAACCTGAACTGCTTATGTGAACATGGTAAATTAAGCTTTTGATGTCCTGTTCAACACACTTAAATGAAGATTATTTTTTAACTGTCATGTCAAACAATGTTTTTACTGTTTAAAATGGAAATTGCTTTTTGCAAGCAGTAAAATCATTTAGCAGCCGCGAGTAACAGAACAGATGCAGATAAACCTCAGCTGGATGTCATGTTATCTGGGTGACATTATATGATAAAGTAACAGGAGTGACACACAGATTATGGTTCAGTTTATCAGTGTGAATAAAATGAAACTCACATGATCATCTCAGCATTAAATTATGACAGAAGAGAATGATTTATTTACACAAATTAGTTTTTTACAGCATGAATAGGTGAATCTCACAAAAACATGTGGAAGCAACAGGAAAAGTTTATATTTTGCATATTTTGAAATGATATTTCACATAATGAATCCCTTTTCATGACAAATATTATCATGTTTTATTCTATTACTGGGTGAAAAGATGCTTTATTGTTTAGTCAAATAATATAAAATCATCCAAAAGCAGATTCTCATAGTTTCTCTTTTCTAATATGGGTCACATTTGACTCTTGTGACACAACAGAAAAGAACACAAATGTGTTCATATCTCAAACGTCATTTATTAATATCATATGTGTGAATTGATTTATAAGCTTTTTCTTGTTATACATCTAACCATCTTCAGGATACAGAATCAAAGCAAGCTTGTAAAAGATTTTCTTCCTCTCTGTTATGTTGAAAGTGGAACCGTGGGTCATTACCCATAATCCTCAGGGGCAGGATCTTTTAGCCTGCGGCTCCATCAGAGAGTCAGAGGAGTCTGTCGATGTTTTCTCCATCACGTGTGAAACCTCTCCTCCGTTCCTCTGGTCCCAGACATTCTCCGGAGGCTGATATCCCGGTTCTAGAGGGTCGAGCGGATCTTTGGAGAGCAGGATGCTGATGGACGGAAGAGTTCGGTGGACGGTCATCTCAGAGTCACCGTCTTCCTGACTCTCCCACACCTCTCGTAAGCTCTTGTATTGTAGTTTGGTCATCTGATGAAGACCGCAAATCTTCCTCTTCATGATCTCAGCACACGTGATGGTTTTGGTGACGGCCCGGCCCGACCCCGTGAAGACGACACGTCTCAGTCCTGCGCCGTCCTGCATGCGCGCCATGGCGAAACCCATGAGGTTCCGAATTTTGCTGCCCTCTTTCACCTTCATTTCCAACACGCCTGCCGGCAGTCCGGGAAACGGGCACAAACTTTCCTCCTCGATCCGACACACTTTCTTAAACCCGACCGCGTGTCCTTGTTTGAGCTCGTGGTTTGCTGGAGAGGTGGAGAAGCTCTGAGCGTGTCCAGTCTGACCCGAAACACACAGACGGGCGTCACGATCAACGCTTGGCTCCATGACCGGATGTGTGAGCGTTTGAAACCAGAATGTTAAACGTGCCCGCAGCCAATCATTCTTTCATTTTAAACCTTTAAATTACAAATCATTTCACCGTCTCTTCTGATCTCAGTCCTGCGGGCGAATCGCTGCCCTGAAAGGACAAACCTGAAAATAGAATCTGTGGAAGCACAGAAATATTAACATCTCTTGTTGTAAAGTTGTACAGAAGTGAAAGGGTTTGAGTTACCCGCACAGCGTCCGGTGAGCTCGATCTCCTCAACAGCCCGTTTATTTTCCAACTTTTCTTCTGTAGGTCCAACTTTCAGAGACCAAACCAACACGTTGACTTGTTAGGGATCCAGATGCGGTTCTCTCTTCTAGCTGTGCAGATGTGTTCACTGGAGAGCATCATCATCTCATTCACTGCGACTCTACATGTCTCCTCTTCATCCACGTGCTGGCAGGGATTGCGAGGGCTGCAATCGCTCTGCTGGCACCCGCGCTGCCTCGTAAATGCAGGCGGGGGATCTGAAAGAGAGCAAGAGAGAGAGAGAGAGAGCGAGAGAGAGAGAGAGAGAGAGAGAGAGAGAGGGAGAGAAGAGAGAGAGCGAGAGAGAGAGAGCGAGAGAGAGAGAGAGAGAGAGAGTCTTCTTAAAGTCACAGTAGCCACAGATGAATAATCTTATTTAATAACCAAGAATTGTCTCCCCATCACTCTACAAAAGCTTTCTTCTGTAAATCAAAAAAGGAAAATCTTACATAAGGAATTCATCTAACACAGAGAACATGCTGAGCAGAAGTTTCAGTGTGAGAAAATAAGTGATGTTGGCTAACAAATAAACAAAGCAACAAAAATATTTTATTTTTATTTTGGCCCTCGAAATATTAGGGGAGATACATTTCCAATTTCCACCAGGTCTTCACTGGAAACAATACTTTAAAATTGATCAAATGATTTTTGTTTTGTGTGTTAAACTGTGAAAATGTGTAAAAATGACAAATGTTATAGGTACAGATGCTTCTGTTCCCTTAAAACAAGTCAATAGCTTAAAAGCAACTCCATGGCTTTAAAGGACGTTCTGTTGTTGAACAATGAAAACAGAAGCATTGGGACTCAGAGAGATGAATTTACAGCAGGTGAATGAAAGTGTGAATAAAATGAGCTGAAATCTAATTGAAAACATCCTTCAGCGAGCGGCTCAAAGTCATCTGCACTGAGCTCGGCCTCTGTCCCTCTACACGCATCTGACCAGAACCATTTACATAATGTGATGTTAATGCTCTTTATAACACAAGAATCTGCAGAAAGTGTGTGTGTGTGTGTGTGTGTCTCCTGTAATTGACCGAGTGTTGAGCTGAGGATAAAGATTTCATTCACACGCACGCATAGAATATTTAATCCAGTTGAAACAAATGAATGTAATTAATCAAACGTGGTATTGAAATGTGCATGCATACACACATTTTTCACATAAATATATGGATTGATAAAATAGACATTATTTTAAATATATATATTTTAAATAGAAATAAACTTAAATAAATGTAAACATGTGCACACACTTCAAGGTTGAAATATACACAAAGTTTTATACAAGAGGCGACTGCACATGGGCACTTCTGACCTAGCAACACCCTAGCAACCACCCAAGACTGGTGATTCTGCACTGTCATTTTCTTCAGAAAATATAAATATCTGGTTAACATGTTCACTTAAAGTAAAACAGAATGCTGATGTGTTTTCTCTTCTGATTGTGTTAATGCAGTGGGTTAAGAGTCTCCAGGAATATCCCCCCCCCCCCCTCTCTCTCTCTCTCTCTGTGTGTGTGGTTCACTGAGTCGTGATATTGTACGGTGAGTTATTTGGGTTTTCATGAGTCTGGTTAGCGCTGTGTGCTCTGTCACTTAAGCGCACAATCAGCAGAGACAGCCGAGGGTCCACGGGCCGATCCCACCGGAGGAGAATCCCACAGAATGAAAGCTCAGCCAATGAGAAATGACAGTTCATTCAACCTGAACCAATGAACTGTCGTCTGGGAGAGAGCGAGTCCTTCATATTCACACATTCCTAAAGGGAAGAGATTTCATTAAAAAACGAAATAATCCAATACCTCTGTCATTTACTCGTCTTATTTTTTGATATAAAATATTGAAACAAGACAAACTAACTTTGCACAATGACATTAAACAGCCATGTTTCTGTGCAGCCACTCATACATCATATGTGACCTGGACAACAAAACCAGTTTTAAAGAACAATTTTTCGAAATTGAGATTTTTACATAATCTGAAAGCTGAATAAATGAGCTTTCTATTGATATATGGTTTGTTAGGATCACTCTTGGCTTACCGCTGTAATGACTTTGTGGAGAATAGATGAATCTGAAAAGCAGAAATTCTAATCTTCACATTAATATCAAACTTGAGTGAGTAATTCTCTTCTCAAAGAGCGACAGCAGCGAGTGAAGTTTGTAGACGTGTTTCTGGCCTTTTTTGTCAGCGATTTTGCTGCATCCACTCACAAAAATAAAGTTTTGATATATTTGCGGTAGGAAATTTACAAAATATCTTCATGGAACATGATCTTAATATCCTAATGATTTTTGGCATAAAAGAAAATGTCTAATTTTGACCCATGCAATGTATTTTTGCCTTTTACTACAAATGTTCTCGTGAAATTTAAGACAGCATGGGTCAAGGGTCACATATTTGTTGTGATATTAAATACAAACTACTTTCAATTATGAACTCATTTTAATAACTAAAAAAGTAATATCTTGCTTTATGTTTGGTCTGAAATCCTCTTATAGCATGATTTTTCTTTTATATGATGTTGATTTGACAGAAAATTGGATCAGAAATGTTGTTAAAGCCCTAATGAATTATGAATGATGGATTATACTGTACTCACTAGTGTATCTGTGAAGCGTAAATCAATCCAAATCTGATGTGTCAATCATTGATCATACAGCCAATCACACATAGCTAAGAGATGCTGGCTCCTCCCTGTTTTTACTAGAATCTGTGGTGGAGTCATTCAGATCGTGTGTGAGAGCTGAACAGGTGCATTACATGAGACGACACACACACACACACACACACACACACACACACACACACACACACACACACACACACACACACACACACACACACACACACACACATTTACTGATGAACAATCATTTCATGTTCCTGCCTCTCATCTCACTCAAACAATTTGCCTCTCGTTTGGGTGTAAATTTGTTTTTAAATATGATAAACTCTTCACTGAACACAACACTGCCCACAGCGGGACACACCACAACAAATGAACCCACTCAGATCTGTGTGTGTGTGTGTGTGTGTGTGTGTGAGAGGGAAATGATCGTTTGGTTGTTTGGGTGAAATTACCCTCATCACTCATAAGGAGATACACAGCTGCCCGCGGCGAGCGAGCGAGAGACAGACTAAGAGAGAGAGAGAGAGAGAGAGAGAGAGAGAGAGAGAGAGAGAGAGAGAGAGAGAGAGAGAGAGAGAGAGAGAGAGAGAGAGAGAGAGAGAGAGAGAGAGAGAGAGAGAGAGAGAGATGACACTATTTGCACTAAAAAGATCAAATGGGAATGTATGAATGCATAATAATCGGAGGAGATAACAGTCAGAGCAGAAAATTGATAACACTACATTTCATCTGCAATAATAGAGTAACATCATGTAATGAAGTGTAGCGAGAGTGTTTTCAAAGCACAACATGATTTGAACCTAATTCATCTTTTCACATTTCTAATAGCTTTACCAATTACTCTCTCCCTTATAAACCCAACAACACCTGTTCACACTGAAAAACACAAAAAAACAATCATTTCAAAGTCAGGAAAACGCTCACAACCATCAACAGTCAATGCAAGAATATTTGACCACAGTCCATCATTACATCCCTCAGTTTATAAAACTAAAACATTAAAATTATATTTACATGAATGCATTTACAATGGAGCAATGCCACATTTTAATTTCAAATCTAACAGACACAACTTTTACCCAAACCATGATAAGAAAGAATCTGACATCATGTTTGAGGTGCAGGTGACCTTAAACTCTTTATCAAATCACCATCAGGAGCAAAACAGCAACAGTCTCAGTCTGCATCTCCAGGGCAAATAAATTCATCCACAGCTGAGAGAGAGAGAGAGAGAGAGAGAGAGAGAGAGAGAGAGAGAGAGAGAGAGAGAGAGAGAGAGAGAGAGAGAGGAGGGGCTGGAGGGGTATATTTACACCTGCACTGATACCCTAAAACCCCTCAATCTGTCTCCAGCACTGCAATGCAGATATACGCACACACACTACAATAATATCTCCTCAAAACCAGATCAAAACTGTTGGCATCCAGGCTTCAAACAATTAGCAGTTCATACACAACAATATAAGTGACTAATACATGATTTTCTGTTAATATAAACATGAGCAAAACAGAGAAGTTATCAAAAGTCTTGAATCATATTTACACTTATATATATATATATATACACTGATACATTTATATTTCCTCATGTAGCAGATGCAACTTACAAAAATAGCACAAGAACATCAAAAACTGGAGCCACATTTTTCTATATGGAAGGGATAGATGCTGGTGTTATTGGGTCAACACAATGATCTACCAACTGAGCTACAAGTTCAACTCAATTCAATACAATTTTATTTATATAGCGCTTTTCACAATGAGTATTGTTGCAAAGCAGCTTTACAGGAGAAAGAAACAGAAAAAACATAAGAAAGGTAAAAATGACCAAACCTTTAAATTAATTTAATGAAATAAAATAACTATAGTCTCCCGGTGAGCAAGCCAACACGGCCCTGTGGCGAGGAACCCAAACTCCAAATGATAAATATATGGAGAGAAAAAAAAGTATCCAAAGTCTATAGAAAAACCTCAGCATGTGTGTTTCTGCACACTGAAGTTTTGTCATAAAGTTGATCTCATCGGTGAGATTGTAACTGTTTTACTAAAACTCCAGAGGAACAACTCTCTGTTCAACATGTAAAATCCAGATCCAGATGGCTGAGCACTCCGCTGAGAGACAGTGTGTGTGTGTGTGTGTGTGTGCGTGTCTGTGTGTGTGTGTGTGTGTGTGTGTGTGTGTGTTTGTACTCCTGCAGTAACCATTCGTAGCGGGTCACTACCCTCCTCGTCATGCTCATAGAGTTATAGAGATGGTAGGTCGCCTCATACAGCACACTGTGAGGAAAATGTC
>JAOTQM010000654.1:110000-132500 GCA_026939265.1 Oreonectes daqikongensis
TTTTCAGTTTTGACTAGTGATGAGTTGCTGTAACTTATTAACGTAACAAGTTAAAGTAACATAAAACAATGTTGATATAACTTATTGATCAGATTATGTTTTACAGTGTGTACGAGGTCAGAGTCAAATAAATATTTCAGAAAAACACATTCATGTGTCTCTATAACAGTTTTTTCTTCTGTGACACTTGATATATACAGTAAACATTGATTCATACTCATGAAATTGTTGAACTTTTGAACTCTATTCTAGTACCATTAATATCAATAATATCTAATCTAATATCTAGAAGCAGAAAATATACCACCAAGTGTTCTGACAGCACCACCTACTATTTGAAACTATTATAGTGGCTGACATGAGAAAAACGATTATAGGCTGTTTGTTTTGTGTTTTTGATTTATTTGATTTTAAACTTATACATTAGCAACATTCTGATATATAAAGAGTCTATTAATACTCTCTCTCTCTCTCTCTCTCTCTCTCTCTCTCTCTCTCTCTCTCATTACTTTACAGTTACTTTCAGTGAAAGAGTCCTGGTGGAAGTGATTAAACTCGAGCAGGTCTGAATGAATGGATGTAAAGAGAATAACTGAGATAAAGGACAGAAAGCTGAATGATCTGATCTGATCCACAGACATAAATGAATCAGAATCAGAAAGAGCTTTATTGCCAAGTGTGCTTACACACACAAGGAATTTGTCTTAGTGTCAGAGGCTTCCAGTGCACATACATGTTAAAAAAAAGTGACAAGGTACAGGTAACAAAAAAGTAAGTAAAAATACAAATAAATACACATTACACATTTTGACAAAAAAATGAAAGTCAATGTCATATGATCTGTTGAGCTTCTAATAAACCTGTATGATGAGGAACTGCTTACCATCACATGTGAAAGAGAAAGAACATCAGAATGAATGAGATGAGCAGATGAGGTGGAGGACGACGACAGAGAGCTGAGATGTTTAAACTCTCTCTGCACGTTCATCCGTCCCAGCCGAGAAGAGACGATCATATGAGACGTGAAGCCGCTGGTGTGACAGTAGGTTTGTTCGACTTGATGCGGCAAGAACCGACACGTGGATGACATCACATTACCGCGAGAGTGAGTTAAGAGCCGACTGCACCTCTCGCGGTAATGTGACGTCATCCGCCTGTCGGTTCTTGCGGCGCCGCATCAAGTCGAACAAACCTACTGCGTGAGGAATGACGGCACGCACGCACGCACGCACACCAAACAAACAAGTGTCCAAAAAACCTCAAAATAAGAGCACTGAATAATTTGTGGTATGTTTGCTGTGCTGTATGATAACACACATTGATGAAGTGAGCGAGAAAGAAGGACCCGTGTGAACACATGACACTTTATCATCCTAATGATGTCATGAATAACACTTACCACACACATCACACGGGTATAAGATCGACTTCAGTGACACTGACGTCTCTAGGTTTCCATCACAGAAAAAACATTTCATTCCTTTAAGACAAATGAAAGAGTTAAATGCTCTGGTGTGTGTTGTGTTGACTGCAGTGGAGATGTTCAGTTCATCATCAGTCGGGTGGATCGTCTCTACACAAGAACACAAATTATTTAAATCAGACTCAATCTGAACTCATGTAACATTCATATCTTCAGAAATTAACACATCTGCAGAAATACACGACGGGTTTTGTGTTACCATTTAGCTTGTCATTATCTTTAAAAATTACTTCCCTTATTTAACACGTGCACAAATCTTTTACTTACCGTGAAGATCTTTTGCTTTATTACCAAATATGTACAATAATTGTTTTTTTTAATTGTACAGATATTATTATTATCTGCGTGCAATCTGTAATGTTCAAAATCATCAATAGTCATGATAATCGGAAAATAAACTGTTTAACTTGCTTCATACTATCTATTGATATCTATAAAGTTAACTTCATATAGAAATATAGAAATAAAAACTGATCTAATGAATTTCTTCATTGATAAGAGATTAGATTTACACTGAGAGTCTGATAAATTCATACAATTATGCATTTATTAAGGAATATTTTTGCCTCGTTAACAACTTTCATCATCAAATCACTTCAGCAACAGAATCAAGATCCACTGTTGGTTTTGTGGATTTTACTGCCATCGTGTGGACAAACAGAACATCATCATCCTTAAAGAATTAAATAGCAGAAGTGATAGTTCATATAGTGAATGCTATATTCAACCAACATTTCTCAAACTATCTTCTGTTGTTTTAAACAAGCTCTTTGATGTTAAAAGTTTGTCATCTCAGTAAATAACACCCGTCTCATTCAGCTCAGAGGATGATGGGAAGAGAACAGTCTGATGATGACAGAAACATTGTTACCATTCAAAACTGAAATACATAAATCATGCTGTGATGGAGTTTTGTTTGTTGTGATTGACAGGCTGTGATATCTACAGTAACCATTTTAACCAACACAATGTATCTTACATCACAACAGTCAAAAATGTTGACACTTGTTTCTTATGATATGAGTTACCAACTGAATACAGTATAAACCAGTTCAGAATGCACAGGTGTGTTGTACTGTATACCAACAATGAATGGAAACAATCAGAAAGAGTTTCCATAAGACATGATGGATGACGTGGAGGAGTATGATGAAAAGTGAAATATGAGGCAGAAGAGTACAAGGAAAAGGCAGTAGATGAGGAGGAAGAGGTGGAGGATATGAGGAAGACTTTACAGGGATCAGAACTGGTGTGGGATGTTGTCAAGAGGGTTTTCTCTCTGGAGACTGGAATGGGTGATGTGGATGAAGTGGTTGGACCAGCATGAAGATGTGATGCAAAGACGATTTTGCAGTTGTACAACATTGTTGAGTATACAGTAACATGCTTTTCAATTTTTATATTTTATATTTTGCAGGGCATTTTTGAAGTATGCAAGTGCTGCATACCGACATGCAAAACTTCCAGGACTTCCAGAATACAATTTCTGAACTAGATTGTTATTGCTGTAGATTTTTAACAGCATTTGCAAAGTGTGTTTATGATACACAATAAAGGTTTATTTTTCTTTAAGTAGGCCTAAATGCTCTGGAGGCTGATTTCAATTTTTTGATGTAGTGTGTAAGGATTGCTGTGTAGTGTTTATGCATTGGCTGGATTTGTGTGTTATTTAATGACAGTGTTTGGTTTTGTCTACAGATCATAGAGTTTTTAATCAATTGTTAGATTTAGCAATGCAATTCAAAGCTTTGACGGGTTTTAGCTTGGGTTTGCGTTTACTGTTTTGAGAAAGTGAGAGTACATTTCAAACAATGGTTTTTAGCAAATCTGAAGAACTGTAATATGAGATCATGAAAACCACATTCATATGACTGAACATCTCCTGCAGAGGGCACTGTGAGTATACACAGCTTTAGAATGTCAAATACAGCATGAAAGTATCAACACTTTTCCTTTCATTTACATTTTTATGCATTTGGCAGACACTTTGCATTGGATTAAACTATACCATGACCTCGGCGTTGATAGCGCCATGATCTAACCACTCAGCCACAGGAAAGCTGTTCAATTATCATATACTGATATCTAAAGAAAGCACATGAGCATACAGGCACAAATCTTTTATTTAGATTTATTGTTTATGTTCAGTGTATATATTCATACATTTTTGTCCTTTAAATGTATATATATATATATATATATATATATATGTGTGTGTGTAATATTTATATACTGTATATACATTTATTTTTGTTTATTTTGCCATTCTCAAAACACATTTTCAAAAAAAGTATTTGATCATATTGAAATGTTTTATAAATGTGACCCTGGATCACAAAACCAGTCTTAAGTAGCACGAGAACATTTGTTGTAATAGCCAAAAATACTTTGTATGGGTCAAAATGATAGATGTTCTTTAATGCCAAAAATAATTAGGATATTAAGTAAAGATCATGTTTTCTACTGTAAATATATATCAAAACTTTATTTTTGTGAGTGAATGCAGCAAAATCTTGAACAAAAAAGGTCGGAAACACATCTACAAACTTCACTCGCTGCTGTCGTTCTTTGAGAATTATTCTCGAGTTTGATATCTGTGTAAAGATTAGAATTTCTGCTTTCAGGTTCATTTATTCTCCACAATATTATTAATCATTATTAATATTATTACCAAAAGGGCATGAGGCGTGAGTTACAGACAAAATATTAACTTTATTCCATCGGGGCAAAAAGATAACAAACAAACAGATAACAAATAAACAGACAATTAATAACGACTGCAGAGGCTTCCTACAGAAGGAAGCAGGCTGGGTACCGGCGCACACCTGCAATAGTGAACAAGAAAAACCTCAGCCACTTCTGGAAGTACTCCGCCCCTAAAAATACAAAAAATAAAACAATTAAGGACAGCAAACAATAAAATACGGAAAAGAAATCAAACTCATAAACTAATGAAAAAAACTTAAATACACAATAACACATTCACATGATCTTACATAGCATCCACACATGAAATGGAACCTCATACCATACTAGATACTCTTTCATGATCATAGAAATACAACATAACTCACTCATCTCAATGACAGTGTGGTCATGACGAATACATGGCCGATCACCGCAATTTACACGAAACACTGGGAAGAGAGTCTCTCCAATGTCATCACAAAGAGTCGACCACATCATAACACCCAGGACCACTTAAGGATCGTAAAATCACAGTTCGACCAATGTCACAATTTCGTAGAGTACGTATCTTTATGATGATGTTCCCAGTCTCAATCACAACAAAAAAACCAACAAATTATACATAAAGCAAAACAGCAGCGACGCTCCATGTGGGAACCAAACAGCCAGGCTTTAACTGCTCTCCGTGATCTGCTTTGCACACACACAAAGACAAAACATTACATTACAATCAATTATAAAGAATCATCTTGGGTCAATCCATCTTACCTTAGGCGTACCTACCCAACACGCTAACACCTAAAACTCCCAACGATAGCCGTAGCATTGGCTTTCCAACAGCAGTCTCAGTCACTAATCTGGGCCGCCTCCCCGGAATACCAACCGGAAAGAACACCTTGACGGCACACAAGACACGGCTATCGTACACCGCATTAAGCGACCAGCGTTCCTCTCCGGGCATAAGAAGGGCGGAGCTTCGACCATGACACACACCCTCAAAGCCTTAACTAATCACATTTTAATGGGAACTGCTGGTGACAATTACGCAACTCACCAGCATCACTACATATGTCAGAGTTCTATCATGAATTTGAAGAGAAAACTGTTGCATTACAAGAAAACGTTGTTTGTCATCAAGAAAATGTGAGGTGGGGTTTGTGGACGGCTGTGAAATGAGCAGAGACGAGAAAATTGGATTTGGAAACCGTGTGGAATGCATTTCGATAAATGTACATCTCTACACATCAATCTGTCAAACAGCCGGAGGCAGGCGAGCGAGTGACCAATCTACGTGTTGGATCAGCAACGAGTAAACAATGCCGACAGATTTGTCCAGTAGATGAAATCTGTTATTGTTATTATTGTTTCTCCGGTAAATCTCAGTTCTGAATGAAAACAATCAACAGCTGCTTGAATCTAAACACATCACACCGCATGAGACAGACCAGATGCAGGCCAGACGTGCCGCTGCATGTGATCAGACACACAAACTGCAGAAATGAGCTTCATCTTTCTCACTTCTGAAACAAGTTCAGTCTAAAGACTGCAGAAACATCTGATCAAATCTGACACATCACATCAGCTTTCTCATTTAATCTCTCCTGGTTTGAAGCAGCAGGTATCAGAATCCAAAGCTAAAGGATTTCAAAGCATCTGGTGAGTCATTGCCTTCCTCTGTAGTCATAGCAACAGGTTACTCAGCTTCCTCTCTCACTCTGTCACTCAACAGGTTGCTAAGATACAGATGAAGCTGCGGCGAAACTAACCTCTAATTGAGTTTGGTCACCGATGACATCTCAATATATTCTCCTCAGTGAGAGAGCCAATGGAAACTTTTGCTTAAGTCTCATCTGTGTCTCAGATATTTCTCCTGAGCAAAGATGCTAGTAGAGACGTCAACAATGTCTCAAACTGAGCTCAGATTTGTCAAGTCGAAAGTCAATATTATTGAGGATCTCAATGGGCCAGTTGTTCAAAAAGTTTAATCCGGATTCAGTTTGGGAATCCCATTTTTTCCTATTCAGGATCAGGTAATCCATCTTACTTTTATGCCGGTTTTTCAAAGCAACATTGGACTGGATCACCCTGATCCAGATACACAGTTTTAAAGATTACCAAATCCGGATTACCGGTGCTCTAAATGGGACAACATATCACAATGTGGGCTACCAGCTATGTAAAGAACAGGTAGAAGAGCCAACATGGGGTCACTGTAAGAGTTTTTTATTTTGAGACAAAACACAAAAATAACAAACATCCACTTCCATTCATAATTTCTGTTATTGAGTCAGCTCAATGAAGATCTCCGAGAGAAACTGGTACAGCTTTCAAAGAACGTGGAGATCTCTGGAGATTCTCTTCTTCATCTGCTCCAAATAAACAAGAAAAACCAGCACAACCATCTGAAATCCATTTTACTTCCCTAATGTGACTTTTTTAAAGTGTCACTTCATGAAAGTAAAGTGTAAGTGATGCTGAAGCGGGTTTGGGCAAAACATTTTTTGTTCCTTGCAAAAAAAGAAAGAGGTTTCTAAACAGTTCATAGGACTAAATGTTATTCATATAAAGGTTTTCACCCACTGGCTCTTAATGCATCATGTTTCCTTCTGGAGCATCAGTGAATGTTTGAACCTTTTTTAATAGTTGTGTTTGAGTCCCTCAGTTGTCCTAAGTGTGAAAAGATGGATCTCAAAACCATAAAGACTTTCGCATAACACTGTATATATTACATTTTTTGTAATGAAATTATCAATTTGTAAATAACCCACAAATTTACTGTAAATCTTACATATTTCTGCATCAAGCCAACAGTGAGTGAGAAGAAAAAAAACAATACTCACCCACCAGATCAGTAGAAAGTAAAATTACCCAAAAGAGTCCGATGGGATACATCCTGGGGGAACACCTCACATTCCTGTTCAGTGTTTAACTGCAAAGAAAATAAAGAAAAAAGTCACCAAATAAAGGAAAAAGAAACAAATTACCCAAAAGAGTCCGATGGGATACATCCTGGGGGAACACCTCACATTTCACATTTTCCAAATAAAGGAAAATCACACGCACACCGCTTACTGCATGGCTAGTGAGGCCACACCCCTTACATGCACTGTGCATTCCTCTATAACAAGATATATAAGATAACACAGATAATTTATTGAATTCTGCACATGAAATTATGTCAAAAATTTCACCTAAATTACATAAATATGACATACATTTATGTTTAAAATCTCCTTGTGCTGTGAAGAAAAAAAACAGACATTTAAGTGAGCTAATAAAAAACTCTCCAAAAAGACCATACCCCAAAAATAACCCCCCTTAGTCACCTGTGGGGGAAATCCCCCTATCATCCAGGCTCGTACTACACCTGCGTGAAGTTGGCGCCACAGCTCTGCATTTTAGTCCGAAGAATACATCCATTCTATTAATTTTTATATTACTTGGGTACATAAATTGTATCTACGGTATTAAAGTGTAACTAGCAAATACCAAAATGTGTTTACTTAGTAGCTAGCCAGTAAGTAAATCAGATATGCTAAATGTAAGCTAGCAGTGCTATGAAATAGTCTAGCATAGCCTAGCAGTATTTCATTGGCAATTTATGAGGCTAGCTAGGTCAAGCTGTGATGCTCTTTCTTCTACCTTTTTCTAGCCAGTTATGTGTGATCATACAGAAGTACAGTACTGGTCAAAAGTTTGGAAACATGACTATTCATAATGTTTTTGATAGAAGTCTCTTATGCTCATCAAGCATGAAATTTATTTGATCAAAAATACAGAACAAAATAGTAATATTGTGAAATATTATTACAATGGTTTTCTGTTTTAATATTATTTAAAATATTAATAATTTTTTGATGCAAAGCTGAATTTTCATCAGCTATTACACCAATCTTTAGTGTCACATGATCCTTCAGTGTCACGATCTATCAGAAATAATTCTAATATGCTGACTTCATCAATTTTAGAAACAGTTGTGCTGCCTATAATATTTGTATAACCTGTGATACTTTTTTCTCTGAATAATAACTTTACATTTTAAATTGTAATAATATTTTACAATATTACTGTTTTTCCATATTTTTGATAAAAAAAACAGGCTTGAATTATGATCATAAGGGACTAAAATTGTAATGTGTCCAAATGCATTACTAGATTATATATTCCGATTGAGTATTTATTCATATAGCCTATTTCTATTCATTTGCATCAATTGTAAAATATTTTTACCATTCCAAAATATTCCAGTTGTTTAACTTATTTATTAAGCCACTGAAACCTGAAAGGATTTAAGATCAATGCAAAAACCAGAGAACCAAGAAGCTTGAGAGGAAATGCTTTGATTTTACATTTTGAATGGGAATTTGAATGGGGTTCAACATTTCGTCAAACGTTCAAAATTTATGCTTTTGTGTTATTCGAAAGAATTAAAGTCCTACTTAAATTCTAGTTAAATCAAAGTTCTAATTAAATCAAAGTGACAATGTCGTTAATTCCCAAGTTTCCAACCTGGAAAATTTCCAAAAAGCCCACACTGCATGAAGAGCTGTATACGGACCAGTAAACTCCTGTAAATTCCACCAATTTTCAGATGTATCCAGAAAAATACTGGCCGGAAATGTCAAATTCCACAAGTATACATCCATTTCTGTACCACTTTGGATGTATGTGACTGATGTAAACTTCAGTGCTATGACCATTTGTTGCCGTGGTAAATAATCCCTTCAGGGTATTTTTCACACCCAAGTGATATTTGCACTTCACACCTAAAGCTCTTTCATGTCAGGTTTGACCCAAAACTTTTATTGGTTCCATCTATCTTAGTCCTTCCCCAAATCTTAACAGACATTGGTCCAACATATACATTGACTTATTTTATTGGTTAGTTTAAATTTCAACCCACCCACATTCTGGAAGTTAAGGCCTGCCCATTGTTACAGGCTTTCTATATTGATCATACAAATGCTCTGACAATGATGGAAATTAAATATCTTTTATTAAAAGAATGAAATATACAAAAACCAAAAATAAAGTGCAACATCCAAATATCAAAATTAACACCACAATATTGAATATTAAAACAATATTTAAGTCAACAAAATATAAATGAATATAAACATTAGAATATAAAACAATATAGATATATAATAATTACAGCTGAATAAATGAACTCTCATCTGACTCAGCCATGTCACCCTGTGCCATCACATGGCAGCATAGCGTGGGTCTGCTTCCAGTTTTTTTTGAAGATCCTGGCACAGAGCTGACAGCTGTGGGCATCTGTGTGGAGGTGGTTTAAAAACCCACACCGGCCTCCCATCAATAATTCCATCTTCTTCATCAGACATTAAATCAGGAGTTGCTGAGTTCCAGAGATGTCTTTCTGCATCTGTCTGGAGGACCTTACACCTGGACTCCAGCAACTGCAACAACATAAGAGAAACGTATTAACCACTGCATACCAACCACTATAAAAGCAAACAGCATTTAAAAATAGCAATCGAAATTGTAAAGTAGAAAGAAAAATCAACAATCAAATATACAATTTCTTCACTTACACTTTTCTTTGTTTGTTTGTTTTTGGCTGCAGCTTTAACCGACTCTCTAAACTCTTCTTTGTCAGGCTGGTCCATTGCACATTTTTTTCTCAGGGTTTCATTATAAGTCTTGCAGGATGCTGAACAAAACAAAAATATATTGTTAGCTAACGTTACACATAATTAAATGTGTAATCTAACGTCTAAAACATCCTTTACCTTAACAAATACCTTTGAAAACCTCTGTGTCAGCATCATCCTTCAGAAGGTGTGTGGTTACCGTTTGATTGTGGGGGGAATTTTCAGCTGCACAAACTACTGCCTTAATCTGTTGCACACACAATATTTGACTTTTAATCCTATTATTATGTTTCTGCTTAAAATGTACATTTTATATATAGTCAAATCGTTTATATTTCAGTCAATTTGTTTATTTACATACAGAATGAAATATAAAATAAAGTATATTTTATTTTTTACTTAGCACCTTATTTTAATTTCACTTAACTGTACCTATAGTATGTCTTTCGTTATATGTGCAATGCTTTGGCAATATTGTAAGAACGTGCAATCATGCCACTAATGTACTTTGAAACTTAATAAAACGCGGATATTGTGCCGCAGGGAAACGGCTTCACATCAATTCAGAAATCACGGCGAGCAAAATATGTTTTCATGTAAACCTATACAGCAGCGCGTTACAGATTCACAGCTTAAAAACGTCCGACTGTCAAACCGCATCTTTACTGCGGTATTAGGCCTAAACGTGCAGTGTGTCAATATTAATCAGCACGGTTGGTAGAATTACAGTTACTGACGTTTTAAGCTCACTGCACGCTACATATTGCTTTAATATTAAACACGCAACATCATGAAATTCAATAATTATCACAACATAACGCAACATAAAATAAGGCTGTATGAGAAACACACATGACTTGATGTGTGCACTGCATCCAGACGCAACATTTAAACACAGCACCAGTAAACGTAATAAGGACTAAAACACAAACCTTTTCTCTCGGTTTCGCTTCTTTTCATGGCGTTTCACAACAAACAAACACAAGCTTCCTTCTCCGTCAATTGTTAAGCAGCAGCGCGTCTCACCTGTCCCTCTTAAATACTTGTGCGCTGTTTCTTCTTCTTGCGTCGATTAACTTAAGGTGTATTACCGCCACCAACTGGATTGGAGTATGTATACGCGTCAACAAGGAGAAACCATAACTTTTAGTAGGAAAAATTACAATAGTAGTGAAAAGTGCCCCAGAACTTTTTACTGTCCTACATTCTTCAAACAACAGAACAAAAAAAATATAAAGTAATTTTTTACTATGGTAGTCAATGGGACACAAGAACTGTTTGGTTACAAGCATTCCTCCAAATATCTTTCTCTGTGTTCATCAGAACAAAGACATTTATACAGATTTGGAACAACTCGAGGGGGAGTAAATATTTGTATTTTATAAACAATTGTATTGTATTGACAACCAGCAAACAACATACACTGACCTGACAGGTTTTGAAATGTTAACTGACCATTAGCTGTCAGAGGTGGATCTGCGAGGTTCATAAAGACTAAATACGTGAGTATTTATTTTAATTTCTCTCAGCAAAATTGGTTATTGGATCAATAAGTTTTATTTGGTCATTTGTTTTCTTTATTTTCTTTGCAGTTAAACACTGAACAGGAATGTTAGGTGTTCCCCCAGGATGTATCCCATCTGAACTTTTTCAATTTTTTCTAAAATTCTTTATTTTTATTGTTAGGAATAAACATTTGGCAATAAAATAAGTAAACAAAATGTATGGAACTTGTTTAAGCAGGGTATCCGCGGTGTCTTAAAAAGTCTTCAATTCCAAAATCGAAATTTTAGGCCTTAAAATGTCTTAAATTCACTGAAATATTGTGTTCTAAGTCTTAAATTATTTTAATCGGGTCTTAATTTTCTTACGGCGATGTAACGCTACCTCTAATGCTCATTGAAATGCTCCCGTTTGATTTCGTGGTATTGTAGTTCGTTCTTTTTACAAACAGGAGCGTTTCAATGAGCATTCGCTTCATTAAGACTACAAATGAGGCCAACATGCAGCGTACATTGCAGCTATTCAGCTTCCTGTCATTGGCGTGAGTTTCTTTCAGGTTGTATCACAGATGTTATTCTTCAGTAGTGGTTAAACGGATCTTAGTTGATCTGTGATCTGTACGGATCGCGTCTCAGAATGCATCTGAACCGCAGATTAATGATGAAAGACAAATGAACACCGAAAGCTACTAAAACCGGAAGCTACTAAAACTTGAAAACCTGTCAATCTGATCTCAAGAGATCCGTCCGTATATAACGTTACAAAGATTTACTGTCACTGCACATTTGTGTCATTATAATCTTTGATTATACATTGTCTGTCTTTAAAATATGCATAAATGATACAGCCTGGAAGATAAATGTTTTTGAAACAAGGACTTAATCATCTGATATCTGATATTATTTTCGCAACATTCACTCCTTAAAACTGCCCATATTTAATACAAGTATAATTAAGTTATAAATGGCAACTTTCTGCAAGTATCTTTAAGAAACATCAATATACATTTAAAAAGGCATTATTCTTTGGAAAACCTAGTAAATCTAATGAAATTCTCCCCACACACATTGATTCTCAGAAACACTTAATGTAAACACTATTTATCATTCACTATTGTTAAAAAAAGGGGTTTTGAAAGGTAAATAAAAAAGCAAAGTTGGATTTTTCCCACTTTTTTGCTGATCCGAAAAATGATCTGAATCGTGAGTCAAAATCCATGATATGATCCGAACCATATGTTTTGTGATTTGCAGTTTAACCACTATTTTCAGCTACGGGGAAGTGTAAGTTTAGTGATACCTGGCTTGAAACCCCCCAGAATTTAAAGCTTGGCTTTTGTTTTTTTTTAGCATACTACTGTGCAAGAAAGAAATTATTTGGGTGTGCATTTTTTATGTTGTAGTACAGGTCTTAAATTTAATTCGTAATGCTCTTTAAAAGTCTTTAATTTGACTTTGTGAAACCTGCAGAAACCCTGTTAAGGATGTTTAGATACATTTACTGGAGAAAAATTATTTGAAAATATTTCCACTTTGACTAAAGTTCAAGCTATAGAAAAGAACATTGGAAAAATGTACCGTAATTAATTTATTCTGCATTACCACCCGTCTCATGAATTATTCATGATTTGCCCTTTTAAATGATTGGCTATGAATCCTGTCATCTGATTGGCTATTCACATGCGCTCAACACCATTATGTCCATTAACACAAAGACATGTGCTGATGCATCTAGTGATTACTTTAGGAATAAAAGTGTGAAGAGACGTGAGGTGAGCTACAGAAGTGTGCTTTATTAAGAGTAGAAGCATCTAGAGCTACAGAGAGAAACACGGCCGAGCTCATCCTATCTTACACATCAAAAACACATAAGATTCAGTTTAACTCCAATGTCATGTTTCAATGCAAAGATTAGAAAAGGCATAAAAAGATTTCAACATGAAACCACATGAGAGATGAAGAACCAGGGAATGTTAGAGCTGATATGAGTTTGGTCCAAACAGCCGTAAACGTATACATGAGACATGTTCTGTTTCACCCATTCATTCATGTTTAAAACATCTTTAATAATTTACCTTAAATGTACTCAAGCTCATGTCACTTCATAGCTGTATTTACAGTATATTTACTGTAATCATGTGAAACACCAGAAATGAAACTGAAATGCGTCTGTCTCTCATGTATAATATTTAATAAAACACATGAGTGATATTACAACTCTTCATTGTGTTTTTTTGACAGTCGTGTTATTGTGAACATGACTGAATTATTGTTGTATTAAAAGACAAGCTTGAAGATTCTCATGAGCTCCACAGAAGTTTGAAATAACACGAATTTGAGTAATTCACTTTCATAAAATCATGACATTAAAACACAAATGTACATGTTTTTCATCCTCACATCTTCATCTTAAACAAACAAACAACTGTGATTAAATAAAAACAAGGCCAAAAATAAAAACAACTGTTAAAACAGTTTCAAGGCAAATTTCTGGTAAGAAATTGTTTTTCCATGAGTAAAGAATCTTTAAAACCAGCAAACATTTTTCATCCACATTGATGAATCTCATAAGAGTGCCTGTGACTTCAACACATATTCGAAATATAAAATATCAGCATGAAGACATTTTTTACAGTACTTCTCATAAATAATTTGACTGTTTCCTCTCTCAATGAAATATACGAATGATTCATTGTCTTTATTCTCCATTGTTTCCCTGTCTTCAATCCTTTTTTAATGTTATAAGAAGTGACAGAATTGTTAAATGAGTTATAAAAATGACAGACAGATGGCTGTTAAATAATGTGATAAAAAGACACACATAACCTCACACATGATACTGAGACACGTGTGTGTGTGTGTGTGTGTGTCTCACGTCCAGCTCACCATCAACTGAAAATAAAGTCTGTGCATTCTGACACATTTAATAAAACTGGGGAGTATCTGTATTTTTCTAAATGTAGATTCTTTTAATTTGACCATAATGAAAAAAATCATTTAAAATCATAATCAAGGCACAAATATTCATGTTCAAAAAAACAAAAGTGTTCTGTGTCTGAACTATTTAAAAAGCAAAACAACCGCAGTAACACTACATTAAAATAAGCTTCTTATCCTTATGTGAAATATCATTTCATTTTGTTATTTGATTTTAGGGTTAAATATGAGCTGAACATCACTCACAGTCTGCATACATCTAAACACATTCTAATGTTTTCTTCTCAGATGTTAACGTGCTGCTAATTGTTTCGATATTTGTAATCTCTCAGTATGATGATGATGATGATGATGATGTAAACTATAAAGTAACTCCTGGCAGGATTCAAAAGCTTAAAAACATCTAGATTTGTCTTTTGTCTGAACCTTGAATATAATACATAACTCCCCGTCCCGTCCTCGATCTACAGTATTGAGATTATATTAACATCACGCTCACTCAAGCTAAACTAACATCTCAGACTCTCTAGCTATCTGAAATACAAAAGTTTCTTTTTTTTGCTTTGCTTTGATTTGAATTGTAGTTTTGTCATGAGACACAATCGCACACATGTGTCCTGTGATGGTTTGCTTTATTCTTGCACAGAATGTTTAAAGCATGCGTCTGTCTGTGTTGATGTCAGGTGTCACACCGTCACAAAACTCACTTCTGTGTTTGTGTTGTACAAAATCATGAAGACGCCCGAGAGGCTCCACAAACCATGACATCATTAAGTCTGATGCCCTGAGAGATAAAAACAAGATTTGTGTCGCTTCAGCTTCAACGTACACACACACACACACACACACACACACACACACACACACACACACACACACACACACACACACACACACACACACACACACACACACACACACACACACACACACACACACACACACACACACACACACACACACACACACACACATCCCAGCACCACTTCAACCACAAGGAACTATTAAACGTTCATCTTTCTCCCGATCTGAAAGTTTCCTTTAATTATTTCTTGACTTGTAGTCAATTACATTTGACTTCTTCGTCTTGACAATCGCTGCTATTTCTGGAGTGAGATTGAAGCCCAGAAGGCATCTGAAGATGGAAACGTTCTGCACTCGCACATCCGCTTTACAAACACCACATGTTATTCCTGATAACCAATGTACATATGTGAATGAACTGCGATTTTACATCCTTCACATTTAACACCGCTGGCAATGACAGAGAAATTCTCACACATTCTCTTGAGTTATTTCTGAATTTTTCTTCTTAAGATGACACTTAAGATTAACATCCATCAATTTAACATGTTCCTCTGGTTACTTATTCTATATATATATATATAATAAAAATAATGAAGACAAATACTGTAGGGTTGTGTGCTTCACTGCTTTTATAACTAGTGTGTTTAAGAGCTTTATGAATATCTGTGTGCCGATTTGGGTTTTTATCTCAATTAAAAAGCTTTTTTATGAATACAAGCTTATTAAAGGAAATGTCATTTCATTTGGCCTCACAGAAAACACATCTGAACACTTTACTTTAGTTTCATGAAATATGGGTAATAAAAGATCTTTCTCTCACATGTAAACATGTAAAATTGAACTAGGTCAACATGGTCAATGCTTTATAAGTGATCATGTGTTTTTTCTGTAAGGGTCTCCAGCACGCACGCATCATCAGGTCAAACTCCAAACAAAAACTCCACTGACTGATGACATTAAAGCAAAAACAAAATTGGAATAAAATTGGATAAAATTATGTATAAGAGAGTGAATAATTCTTCAACAGTTGCTGTGAGATATCAGCCGTGATGATGTGTGATGATCATGTTGATATGTAAAGTACATACACAGAATTGTGAAAGAATCTCTTGTGGCCTAAACCTGATGTCAGGTGATCATCTGTTGTTCTTAATGCCTGGACACACATGAAAAAGATTAAAATTACAAAGAAACGACACTGTTTTAAAAACAAATGTATGACGTATGAGACTATCATTGTACAATTTAAAAATCATTTAGACATATGTGGAGAAATTGTCTTCAGAAATGGATTTGTTGATGGATGAATTTCTCTTTAACACTTTCCTGGTGTTATTGTGAATGATGCACAAGTGCCTGTTAATCCAAACAACAATTTTTATCTTCATAATCTTTCATGAAAATGTTGTTGTTCTCATTCATATATGTCCTCATTCACGCTCAAGTTTCTCAGATCACGTTACACTATGAAGAATAAATGGGTTTTAAAAGCGGTTTCATGTTGACTTGAAGAAACTTATGATGTGATCAGATGAAGTTTAAGGAGGTTTAAGAGCTCATGGTAAGATTAACACTGAATTACAGCAAAGCTGAAGGCCGTCACATCTTTATAAAGTGAGAGGATATAAAATCTGCCTCTGTTCACTTCTGTTCATCTGGCAGTTTCAGTGGCTCTTCATCATCATCATCATCATCCTCATGCTCGGTGAATCACGTCCGGTATCTCGCTGTGGATTGTCGCTTTAACACAAAGGCTTCTGGGAGCCGTCAGATTCAGACTCTAAAAACGCTTCTTACCGAATACTGGAATGGAGCGGATGGATGCGCACTGACCGTCAGTTTTCCTCAGAAGTTCAAGTATTATCTTTGCGAAAAATAATAAATAAAAAACATGAAAAATGAGTAAATCTACCGCTCTATAATCTACGGTCTGGAAATCTACTCGTGGATGCAGAAAACGAATGAGCCGCTCCATCAGGAACAACACATTTTCTGTCTTTCTTTAGCAGGCGTATAATCATTTTCTCTTCTACTTTTAACTTCAGTATTCATTAAACTCGCAGCTACAGTGTACAGTAAGAGTTTCTTTTTGTCATTTTTAAATATATATATAGATATTTGTAATCTTTTAAAAAGCGTATAGTCCTTTGGTCCCTATTTCCTAAGGAATGATGCATGTTGTTATTCCTGGATTCTCCTCCAGTCAGCAGGTGTGTAGAGGCACAAAAAACCAAAATGGCAGCAGGCTGGTGTGTGTGTGTGTGTGTGTGTGAGTGTGTAGATATATATATTTCTCACAAAGAGTTCAGAATACTTTTCTCGGATTTATGTGTGCATGTGTAGACGCTAGAATATCGTGTGTGTGTATTTGTTTATGTGTGTTTGTTTCTGCATGCTCTTATAATGTGTTCATAAAGTTTTTTACTTTGTCTAATATAAACAGCAGCAAAAAAGTTGATCTCTGCTAAATTCATCTTGCAAATGCCGACACAGTAAAGGGGGAGAAAGAAAAAAGTTGGCAGAAAAAAATCTTTGTGCTCCTCTTTTCTAGTCCTCGGTGATGTCGGGCGCTCGTCTCTCGTGATATGTAACAGAGCTAAAGTCTTTGATACTGCACTTGTGGATATAAGGTGTTGACGTCCTTCAACCTGACAGAGACAAAGAGAGAAACAGAAGAGAAATTAAAGAGAAATAAGAGAAAGCAGACAGTGAAGACAGTCGTGGAAATCTGAAGATGACATTCACAGAATCATCCAGAAGATCCACAAACACTGCTGAACTCTATACTCACGAGTCGGACTCAAAAACACGTTCATGTTTCATATTTCAGCCCAAATGACACAAGAAAACAACTAAACAACTAAACATTAATCAGACGGCAACATGATTGTGAGAGAATTCAGTTTCTTTTGCTGCATTTGTTGCAGTATTTTCATGAGAATTAAGCCCAGTTTTCGGTCACATTCTCATTATGTCAGATTGTCCAGATGTCTTGCTTTCCGATCTTTATGTCTTTCACATTTATTTTCATTTTATGGTGATTTATTAAATTACAGTAACACTATTTTTTAAGAAACAATTAAAGCAGTACATACAGTACAACTACTACCATGAAGAATAAATGCAATGCAATTTCAAGAATTCATCATAATGTTTTTGTATTAAAATAATGAGAATGGGATTTTCTAAAAATAACACTATTGAAAATATTGCAAAGATCTGTGCTTAAGTGTCATGAAAGTAATGTTGCAAAGCAAACATTTCACCTTCTTAAATATCTTCACCTAAAAACTCCCAAATAAACCCCAAAACACAACATTTCTAAACATTGTCTCTTCTACTTTTAACTTCAGTATTCATTAAACTCGCGGCTACAGTTTTATTTAGATATTTGTAATCTTTTAAAAATATAGTCCTTTGGTCCCTATTTCCTAAAGAATGATGCATGTTGTTATTCCTGGATTCTCTTCCAGTCCCAAAAAACCCCAAAAATACACTTCACACCATCTTTGTGCCATCTGGAGAAAGAATGAAACAGTTTATAAAGGTAAAGTAATAAAAGTTACTTTTTACAAATAAAAACTGTTCTTATTTGTCAAATACATCAACTTACTTCAACTCTTACCGGACTTCAGTTTCATGTCATATACAGTATTTGTTCAGTGCACATGATGATTGTATTCAAAAACAGAAAAAATCCAATAACTGACAAAAAATCCAATTATTATTGGTTTGGGATGTCTGGAGAGAGGCTGACACTCAGCATTAAAAAGAAAATCCTGTCTGCAAACTTCTATATGTAAAAGAACACATTATATCTCCAAAGCACAAAACACAGCAAACACAGCTGAAATAAAGAAAGAAACATCGATCCACCACACGCACAACATCGATACAATAGCCAAAGGGTCAAAGTTCACCAGTTCACCACCCACCAAATCAACCAATCAGAGAAGAGCAGCTATCAGCTATCAAAAGACACCAGGAAACAATAGAAATATATAGAGATCATGTCACGTCATGCCACTGTCACAACCGCTCACATGACAGAAGAACTTACAGTAATGGAAAGAGATTCTCCTGATGGTTACATTAGAACACCTGAGTCGTCCTGAGCTACTATAAACCCTGCCAGAGTTAAAAAAAAACGTATTACTAACTTTGTGGGGACATTTTGTCCTCTTTACCATGCACACACACACACACGCACGCGCACACACACATACGCACGCACGCACGCACACACACACACATTTCATAAGCTTCATGTCTGTGTGAGATGTGTTTTTTGTGTGATGTGTTTCTCTTTCTGTACGTTAAAAGTTCATTCAGTTCATCTGAACTCAGCTTTCTTTACCTCAGCATGTCTTTAATAATTCATCATGAATTCATAAAGTTCTTTATTTTTTATAGCTTTTTAAACACACAGTTAACTCATGACGCTGGGCGCTGATGATGATATAAAGTAATTTTAGAGGTTAACAGTCTCTATATACTGTAGCATAATAGTATAATAACACAGAAGCGATCAGAGCACATGTCTGACCTGTAAGGAGCGCTGCAGAGATCCGCTCAGCATCAGTACGGACGGTTTGCGTCTTTCGGCCTCTTCAGTTGAACCTTCAGCCTCTTCATGCCGATCTGAAAACCGTTCATTGCCTGAATCGCTGCCTGAGCACTAGACGGGTTATCAAAGCTTACAAAACCTGACAATGACACACAGAGAGAGAAAAGTTCACACTATCATTGTTTTGTTGCATCAACTCAGTTACTGAGACAGTTTTAAGAGAATGTAAGCGATGTTTGATTGTGTAAAAATGGCTCATGATGCTCAGTTATTCTGGATGGTTATCAGCCCATTGCTATGCAGTTGCTACTGTATGTAACATCAGAATGATTTTCTTATAATAACACAATAAACAACAGATCGTGACCGGACGGACATGTTGGTTTTATTGAATCAGATAAACACCTGAGCAATCACAGATGAGAAATGATGTAAAAGAGGCAGATGATGTTCCTCTCCATCCTGGAGAATGAATTTTACTGCACAAGCTGAACAAAACCCTCACACTTGTGTTTGTCAGTAAAGATCTTAATAAACAGTAATGAAAATAGACATTTTAATGTAAAGACGCAGAAAGAAACCTCGGCACATGTGTGTGTGTGTGTGTGTGTGTGATCTTTCTGAAAACTGTATAATAATCTGAAAAATACAGAAAACACTTCAGTGTTCACACAGCTGTGAGGCGTTCCACAAGAGATGAACTGAATTCTGGGTAATGTAGTCACATGTAAACTGTACGTTACACAGCATCTTAAGATAGGAATTTACACTACAGTTCATACAACTAACAAAACAACATCATGATTTACTGTAGAAGGAGAGAAAAGCATGAGCATGAGAGAGAAAGAGTGAGAGAGAGTGAGTTACAGATCATACAAGTGAAAGAGAAAAGCATGAGACGTGATGAGAATTGTGAAGAAGATCTCATAACCGCTCTGTGATGAGCAGAACCCAGAGAGACGGTCTCATGAATCCCTGCGCATGTCTCTCTCTCTCTCTCTCTCTCTCTCTCTCTCTCTCTCTCTCTCCCAGCGTTAAACGTCACTTTATTAACAGAGATGCAGGAAATAAAGGCAAGAGATGAACTAATTGTGCGGAGTGAAGCGAGACGTGATGCCGCTTGAAAAGCTCGACACCCAGACGACAGTCGCGCTCGCTCGAGCGTTTCAAGAGCATTGTGGGTACTCACCAAAACACTTGCTCTGATTGGTGGCCCGGTCCACGAAGACTTTGGCAGAAATGACGTTGCCAAAGGGCAGAAACATCTGCATGAGCTCAGCATCGCCGAACTCCTGCGGCAGGTGGTAAATAAATAGATTACAGCCCTCCGGTCCTGCAGCGGGAGACACAAACACACACAAATGAGATTTCACACAGACACATGCAAATTTACATTCAGTTCAAACTGCTCTGTTGCCATCTGTGATCTTCTGAAAGACTCTCGACATTCTTGTGTTTGTTGATGAAAGATGATTGAAGGAACTTCTGAGGTGTGAACAGAATAAATCGTTCTCCAGTGTCTGTCTGTCAGGTCTCTCTCACTCACCTTCTCTCTGTTGCTGGGGGATGATGGCCGCTTGCTGGGGAAACGCTTGGCTAATAGGTGCATACGCGGCTGGATACGCTGCTGTAACCATAAGAGAACATTCATGTTCATATTTCCAGCTCACATTTGTTAAAACGTGTAATATACAAGAACACACTCTATCCCACAATGCAATGCATCAGATTTAGTTCTCCTTGATTTTTTATTAAACTGAACTGCCAAATGTAAAACATAACAAAAAATATTAAAGAATACAAATTCTAAATTCAGTGTGACATTCGCTGAATTAATCATGTCAACAACAACAAAGTTCATTAACAAAAACAGATTTTAAAAAATCATGTTTTTTATTGTGCATTACAATTAATCCAAACAGTACATTATTCATGCAGTTATCCTCTGCAGTTTGTTTTGATGAAGTAATAATAACTAAAAAAAATACAGCTAACTAACACAATAAAAACACAATAAAAACATGATTTTCAAATCTCTTAATTTATATAATAGGCAGTATACAATATATGTTGTACAGTAAGCAGGGAGGACAGACAGACCTGCGTAATGTTGTACACCTGCATACGCCTGCTGGAGAGGATCTGTCACCGTCGGGCTCTGAGCTGTAAACACACGTCACAACCATTTCATTTCTTTATATGTTATAATTCTGACCTGGGTTTTTTGTAGTTAAGATAGATCGAGATTTTTAGCCAAACATGCTTTATATTAATTTAACAGTTTTCTTTACAGGTTAACCCCATGATCTTTTGTGATTGATTTTGAAAAAAATGCTATTCAAAATCCTAACCCTATTCAAACAACAACCATTTGAATGACAACCACGTTTTAATTTTCTGAATCATACCTTTTATAAATAAAAATACATGAAAATAAACTGTATAAAGATTTTTTAAAAGGTCCATTTTTATGATTTTTTTCTCATGCATTTAATCTGGATTTTGAGTATTTGTTTTTTACTCTTACAGAGAGTCAAAGCTGAAACCCTAATATCAATGTCTATTATATATCAGTATTCAAGACTGGTTTATCGTTCCTGGTCTAGTTAGTTTTTAGTTCATCAATTAAACCACTGAAACCACTTGACTGAGGTACTGGTTAAAACACCAGCATAGTTCGAGTGTCACACCAGGGTAGGGATGGATCCCGTTGGTGTAGATGGTCTCAGAGGCGGTATGTCCGTTGGTCTGGTGTGGAAGAGCGCTGAAGCCGTTCACTGTGATGGGAGCTGTGATACTGGACACGGCTGCGGCGCTGAGGCCTGGAGGTGTGCTGGTGCCTAAACAAAACACACATAAACACAAACAAACTGATCTTCTGTCACACACAACAGACTG
>JAOTQM010000654.1:137500-147859 GCA_026939265.1 Oreonectes daqikongensis
TCTCTCTCTCTCTCTCTCTCTCTCTTTAACATCTGACAATCTTCTGTCTGACAGAACATCAGACATTATTCAGGACTGAAGCGGTGCGACATCCGTTTCTGTGTTTTTATGAGATAAAGATGCTTCAGGATTTTCCCTTTAAATATTTGTTTTTGATTTATACTCATGAAACCAGAGCTTAAATCAAAGATTTATTCGATTATAACCTGTATAAATGAGGATAATAAATGAGCATGACATCAAACAGAAAATTCCCAAACGGATCAAGTTAAAAAGCAACAGTCCATCCATAGATATATATTCTCCAGTGAATGTTTTAGGCCTGTCGTTTCTCTGTAGAATGTTGCCCAGCATTAATAATATTAATATAAACTCATTTAGATTTATTAATAAATAATCTAAAGAAACTTATCTAATAACCAAAACTATGTTATGATTGAATAAAAATATCTGTCATAATTTTTTCTCTTATGTCAGTTTGTTAAGAGTAGTTTGTGAAGTCATACGAGAGCAGATATCTTTCTGACATACAGATGAACATGAGACACACACACACACACACACACACACACACGATTGCGCGCGCAGTCCTTTAAGATGAAAGCATTAAGCATGAGATCACCTGCAGCTGTTAAGAGAAGTGATACTACAGTAAACGTCAGACGGGCAGTTTTCTGATCTCAGTCGGGTCACAGTGAAGCTCGACGACCCGAACGCCCCAAACAGATGGAGAGTCAACAGAGGCAAGTGACCTAAATTAACAACACACCCTGCTCCTGTGTGTGTGTGTGTGTGTGTGTGTGTGCGTGCGTGCGTGCGTGCGTGCGTGCATGTGTGTGAGGAAAATAAAAAGAAGGTTAATTACCTCCTCGCCCTTCACTGTCGGCTGGTTTCACCTGGATCGGCCGATTCATCTGGAGAAGAGAGAGAACTGTTACAACAGCGTGTGTGTGTGTGTGTGTGTGTGTGTGTGTGTGTAGAGCATGTTTCCACCCTTAGAGTCACATATAAACCATATAAACAAAAACAAACACGGCAGGAAATCTCACACACACACGTTTGCTCTCTGATGCTTTAACGGCATGAGACTAAACATCTGACAGAACAATAAATCAATTAAACAGTTACACATTTAAACACAATTAAACAAAATTAAACTGAATTAAATAAATGATGTGATAATAATATTGTTGACTAAACTGAAATTCCACACAGAAGAGAAAAATTTAAGTCTCTTTAAATCTTAAGGATTTCTCTTATAAATCGATGAGACTTCAGTTTGAGTTCCTTTATGAAGATCCCACATGTACAGTATCTCTAACAGAGAACGTCTCAAAGTGAGCTCTACAGTCCTACAAAACTATACAAAACACACACAAAACTTCTATATATTAACGCAAACATCTTATTAAATATCCTATCAGTATTTCTAATATATGGGCGATGCAGGTACAGTATGGAGAGAGGGTTTTGGTTGTGATGTGTGCCAGTGTTTGGGTCAGTGTTAGACCCCTCGACACCCATGAGACGATTTCTTCTTTCTGATTTGTTCAGTCTCCGGGCTACAAACTCATGTGATTGGTTGTCCTGCTCCTGAGCTCCGGTCCATTAAAATCCTCATAGTCACCGCGGCAACAGGAGTCATTAAGCAGCCCAGAGTACACCGGGAGTTGCTAAGCAACCGGGCAGATCGGGTCGGACCGCTGGTCTACAGGCTCACATCTAGCGAATTGGAAAACGCTTTCATTCCCTCGCACCGTTTTCCAAAACCACCAATGAGGTAAAAACTCCAATTATTCACCTGAAGCCCTGAACAATCCCCCCCACGTCTCCCACCTGACCTCTGTCTCATTACCACACGCGTCCTCAACATCCCTGCACACGCACGCACACACACACACACACGCACGCACACACACGCACGCACACACACACTTCATATATCACTTGATCATTGTGCTGAATGAAAATCAAAGAGTTTCTTAATGTTGTGTGTGTGAGGGAGAGAGTTGCTTTGATATATGTTGTGAAATAAGGACAGCATCAGTGACGCTCTGACTAACTCCTGTACATTATTCATGTAGATTAAAAAGAAATCAAAAGAGCTAAAAAAAAAAAAAACCCCGACAGCATACAGCAGCTCCTAAAGCTAGTAAGCTGCATACTTATCATATGATAGATGCAAGTCACTCGAAAAAAAGTGTATTAAATATATAAGAAAGCACTGAGAAATATCATTCACCTAATACCTAACACACACGCATGCACGCACGCACACACACACACACACACACACATTCCTAAATAAAACAACACCAGTGCTGAGCCAAACATGAGACGAGATGAGACAAGACAGCAGCTCTCAGGCACATGTGTGACTTCAGCTGAAAAACAACATGTGTGTGTGTGTGTGTGTGTGCGCGCGTGCGTGTGTGTGTGTGTGTTCAAAGCAGAGATTCAGCTGTAAAGTTCTCCACCCTGTTCAGAGGCCACAGATCACCTCATTCTGACCTTTATTTTTATGTCAAACATTCTGACTGATTTATTTCTGAAGTATAAATCTCTATAGTTGTGACTTAAGAGTCCAGAGTTTGAAAAGCAAGTTGAATACCAGGAAGAGCTTGCTAACAATATAACTATAAAACAATCAAACAAATGTGAACAGCAGAGCTAAGATTATTTTTTCAGAACTTTTTGAGAAGTGATAAAGTTGTGTTTAATTCTTTGACTTGATCCCAGATGCTGAAAACACACATCACCTGATTCTCAAAACCGTCTAGAACCATCAGAAGCAAAAGCCAGTGGTTAAAAAAATGTCAAGTGATAATGAAAGGATGAAAACAGCATTGTTTAGAAAGCTAAGTGAGGCTGTAAAACACTCATGTTATTAGGTAAATATATGCTAATTTATGCAAGCATTGTGATGACAGCACCGGAAACTGAGATGATTGACAGTTGCAGGTCTGAGCGGATGGGAAAAGTGCATCAGCTGCAGCTGTTGAACACGCACTGAAACATCGACCATCAGCGCCTGCAGATCTGAGACACACGTGCAACACGGCCTGAAACTGCAGCGAGAGACTGAACTCACAACAACATGTCATCGTAACACCTGCTCACACTCCTCCGCACGCACGCACGCACGCACACACACACACACACTCTTTTTCTCTCTCTCATCCAAATTGCAATGGATGTATTTTGGATAAGAATAGTCCCCTTACACCACAAGAGTCTGGAGTGATGAATGAAAGATCAATGTACAGTGACCGACCGCATTTCTTTTTTAACATGCTGTTGATCTGAAAATCTTCATTCTGAACAAACAGAAACTCATTTAACAGTCGACAGACACAGAAAACGTTTGTGTTTCTTTATCAGATTCTCCAGTCAAATGTAGCCCTTCAAACTGAGACCGAACTGAATTTCTCAACACACACATTCACAGACAAAGACAAGCTACATAATATATGATATATTTTGATATTTAACACAAGACTAAATGAATGATGTATATGTAAACTGTTTTATTAAAGAAAAAGCAGTTTGTCTGTTTGAAACAGATGGACAGATAAACTCTGTGATGTTTGCTTTCATTCAGCACAGTGAGAAAGAAAATCCTGATTTTATCTATAACCAGCATCACCTTAATATTTTGTATTTTATATATTTTGTCTGTTTTCCTTTGTGTTTAAATGTAACAGTGTTTGTGTGCGTTTTACACCGGTCTTGTGTTGTTTTCTCCTCCTGTCAGTGTTGTACAGCTGTATATGCGTGTAAATCAAACCCAGTATCACACACACGCAAGCACACAGAATAAATAAAACATGTCGAGGTCAGTGAGGCGAGCAATGAAATGAGCTGTTACAACACTATCTGAGTAAAGAGATGAACACGTGTTTGATGTGCGTGTGTGTGTGTGTGTGTGTGTGTGTGTGTGTGTGTGCGTGCGTGCATGTGTGTGTGATACAGTCTGTTCTAAACGTACAGAATCTCTTCAGTGTCTCTGGATCACATGTGATGTCCATTAGCACCCTATCAAACTTTTACAACCGGACTCTCATTGGTTCAAATGAAATCATGTCTACTGTACGTTATATTTATTAAGATACTCACTCTATAGTAGCACTAATAGTGAATCGAGATCAATTATTTCAATTATTAATGAAAACAATACAGAAGCACCCCATTTCTTACCCTCATGCTCCTGTCTGTCTCTACTGTTCAATAGATATATAAATAAAGTTATAAAAAAGATATAATTATTAAAAAAAGGAAAAGATGTGGAGAGCCAGATACAGCAGAAACATTCGACATCATGGATATATTCATGAAATCATAAGTTTAAAGAATGAGAGAAGAGTGTGTGTGTTAGTTACAGATGTGTGTGTGAGTGTGAGTGTGTGTGTGTGTGTGTGTGTGTGTGTGTGTGTTGTGTGTGTGTGTGTGTGTGTGTGTGTGAGTGTGAGTGTGTGTGTGTGTAGTGCTGGAGAAGTATTACAGCAGATTACATCAGCAACTGCCTAACAACAGCCCCACACTTCTGCCCGACAACCACATTCACATCCCTGCCCAACAACAGCCCCACACTCCTGCCCGACCATCCCATCTACCCGCTCAAGTTTAGTTTAATCTCTCACTTCAATAGTGGTTGGTTTCAATAGTGATGGTTAACTGGTTGAAGGATTGTTAGGTTTATTAAAGTTAAAGTTATTATCAAGTGTCACTAAAACCCGGCTTATGATCATCAGTACGGCAACACTCACAGAAAATAAGCACAAAGATCTGCATGATTCAGCCGAGCACACTGATGTAGACACACATTAGAGAGACAGCATCTCCTGTCTCAATCCAAACACACAGACAAATAATATTGTGTTTTCTCTCATCCTGAGCTTTCTGAAGCGTGCCAGGTGCATTATGATTACGAATGAGCGGCAAACAAAGAGCACAGAGAATAAATCAGACACAGATGAGAGCACATATTTTACCCTGACACCTCATGTGAGTTTATGGAGCAGATGTGACAGACTCTGACGCCACACCACAAACATGATAGAACACAATCTAGGGCACTTTGAATCATCAAGGGTGAGAAAAATGACTCCATGCTTCATTTCAGACACTCCATTAGCTTTGACCTCAACAACCCAATACAGACCATGGGCATTTTCCCTATAAGAACTGCTGTGATACCATGATTTACCACGTTATCGAATATAAAAGCACCATGAGAAGTGAATTGTGAAAAAAATCTCATATTTCATCAATTAAATTATATTTTGCATAAAGATTTGATTAATTAAAATACACCTAAATATAATACATAAATAAATATAATTTTTTATCATTGTAGGAGATATTTTTTATATTTAAGTGTTTAAATATACTTTAAAAAAAAACTGAGGAGACACTAAAGTAATGTATTTATGTTTATATAAACATGTCAGTTAATAATCTTTATCTTTATAGGTTAATTTGACATAAAAACCCAGCGCAGCATCACTGCGCTCCATTAGTGAGTGTGTGCTGAAGTTCACAGTTTGTGTCGATGGTTTTACTCCGGTTCTCACTAATTAACCGTACAATTTAAAAATAAACAGTGCGTCTGAGAAACAGTGTGAAACCACACACACATCTCTAAACGCTGAAGTTAATGATGACATAGACGAGACATAGAGTCGAGACACAGAGAAACTGACCCTCAACACAGAGAAACTGACCTTCAACACAGAGAAACTGAACCTCAACACAGAGAAACTGAACCTCAACACAGAGAAACTGAACCTCAACACAGAGAAACTGACCCTCAACACAGAGAAACTGAACCTCAACACAGAGAAACTGAACCTCAACACAGAGAAACTGAACCTCAACACAGAGAAACTGAACCTCAACACAGAGAAACTGACCCTCAACACAGAGAAACTGAACCTCAACACAGAGACACTGAACCTCAACACAGAGAAACTGACCCTCAACACAGAGAAACTGACCCTCAACATGCACACACACACACACACACACACACACACACTCTTTTTCTCTCTCTTATTTTGTCAATAAAACAACTTTAAAGTGAAACTGAAATCAACATGACCGTGATCTATTTACCTATTCACATAAAAACATTCATTCCATTCTACTTCCACAGATGCAAAACAAGATACTGAACAATGAAGAAAAATATCTGAAGAGAACAAGCAGGACATCAGTCTAAAACATAAACCTGAACGAGAGGAGATGCATGTGAAACGATTCTGCATCAAATCTAGATCTGATTCTTCAGAAATCTCAGCAGATATAAGATGAGTCTGTCAGCTCCTCCTTCAGTACTGAAGTACACGAGTGGACAGGAGATCTCATGTCATCTCACTCCGAGCATGCATACGTTCAGACCCGGAGGACTGCAGACGCCGCCGTTCTAACCATCACATCATGTGCAAATATTTCAGCTCTTATTATCTTACAATGTGCTGTTATACAAATAAGAGATGGAGTGATGTTTTATCTCAGCGGGTCAAAGGTCAGATCCAGGGAACCCAGGAGGAGCTTCTGTCAACACACCTGTCAATCAACACACACAACCATGAGATATTAAAACACAAAGTGCTTCAAATGAATATTTAACACACACCACTGGATGAGCATATACCATCAAGACCAGAATAAGACCGAGACGTTTGTTAAATCCCTTCACAGGAGACAGCAGCAGACAAACAGTCAAATCCATTTGTTTGCACTTTTACATTAAAAACATTTGTACGGAAAGCTTTCAGAATTGTAATGATGTGTCTCTCTCTGGTCAACAGCTGCAGTATTATCAGGTCCAGACATACACGAGGCTCGCTCGATGGTTTAATTGAAAACTGAAGAAGGCAAAATAGAGATTGGGGATTTAACAGACGCACTCATTTTCCCATCGCTCACCTGTCGTTCAGAAAAGAGGTGACACGAAATTCAGCTTTTTGCCCTGTCAAGAGGTGTGACGTGCCTGTGATCTCGGGTTAGGATGGAGAATAAGAGAATATGAATGATCTGTTTATATGCTCACAGACTTTCAGACACTGTTACGCTTCTTCTGTCTGACTGTCAATACAGAATCTTGCAAACGTGTAAAAGGAGAGAAAGATTTCACACACACTGAAAATGTACAAAATGAACATAAAAAACAGAAAAGAGAGAAAGACCCACTAAAGACACACAGAGAGAGAGAGAGTGTGTGTGTGTGTGAGAGAGAGAGAGAGAGAGAGAGAGAGAGAGAGAGAGAGAGAGAGAGAGAGAGAGAGAGAGAGAGAGAGAGAGAGAGAGAGAGAGAGACCCAAACACACAGGAAACAGAAAGTAGAAGAGAAAAAAGCAGCCAATTAGCAGAAAGCAGCAGGTGTTGATCTCCCGGCAGGAGGAGACGGGTGGAGCTCAAGCATCTTCAAGAGCACAGGAGTTACTATGGCAACTGGCTGCCACAGTCCGTCTCCAGGGAAACAGAAATGTCACAGCTCAAACGGGAGAGATTCCAGGTAGATGGATGTATAAGGTGTTAACTGTGAGATGTGATGTTTCATCGAGCCAAACGTGTCTCCCAGTAACATGTCCTTTATTGAAGCCATGAAATAAGCTTTATTGTGTAAAAAAGTATAATGAATTAAAAACACTCATGGACGTCAATAACACAGAAAGTGAGAGAGTGTGAGAGAGAGAGAGAGAGAGAGAGAGAGAGAGAGGGAGAGAGAGACAGAGAGGATGTTGATGTTGCTAGATTAATTTGATAATATTGCATCTGACTGATGAAATTTCATTCAGTGGTCACAAATTCAGTGACTTCTGAAAACCAAGTTCATTTTTTTCTATTAACCAGGAAAGTGGTTTTATTGTCTCTTATATTACATTTACATTTATTCATTTGGCAGAAGCTTTTATCCAAACCGACTTACAATTGAGGAAAACAGCAAGCGATTCATCAGAGTCAGAGATGCCCAAAGTTTTTCCTTTGAAGGCTGTGGGCAGAAAGTAATGTTAAATTATACCGAACTATATTTAAGAATCTCTTCATTACTGTTCATTGTGTGTCACAAAGCACATTGTCACATACAATTCTCTGTATTAAATCTCAATTTACATTTTTAACCCAAAAAAAGGCTTTTTTCCTCTTTTCATGAATGACAAGATGGGCCAAATCAGTGGTCACCACGGGCCCTAGTTTAGGCATCTCTGATCTAAGTAAAGCAATATTCACGAGAAGTGCCAGTAATACAAAGTTTCAGATGCAACGCTAAAATGGTATAAGCAAGAATACATAGAACATTAGAAAGAGAAGTAGAGAAGTGTTTCTTGTTTTTATGAGACAGTTAAGTGCTCACAGATGAGGAGGGTCTTCAGCTGCTTTTTGAATTGTGAGATTGATAGGAATAGGAAGATAGTTGCACCATATTAAAAATCTTTTTGTTGAAACCCTTGAAAATCCAGATCCTCTTGTTTCATTATTACTCTTCATCAGATTTGGACTCATATATGACGTTAATAGTAGATGTAAACGTTCTCTGTTCTAAATGTGACTTTCTTACTGTCAATGAGTTTCTGATCTAAACAAGCAGCTCTCTCTCTCTCTCTCTCTCTCTCTCTCTCTCTCTCTCATGTCATTAGTGGCTTGTGCCCGGCAGAAACTCGTTAACCCAAATGACTCCAGATTGCTCATTTATTATGGCTGTATTTCTAAGCACAAGCATCCGCAGGGCTGCAAACAATCAGACACGTTCACAGTCGAATCACAGCAGACAAATATTGGTTCTTTTTCACAGCAGCTGTCGACTGATGTACAACACGGGACACTCGGATGGCTGGCAGCCATACATCTGATTTAAATGTGATTTTTCTTACTAATTTCACCCGTCTGCGATGTATTAAAATCAACCTGTTAGGATGAACGTGAAGCTAAGATGAGAAAGTGAGACTCAGGACAGAGGTGCATTCATTCATCTCTTTTATCACCGTTGTCGTCTTCATCTGCGTGATTAAACCAGCATCACACCGTTCTGATCAACAGACCTTACTGAATATAATCTCCACATGTGTATCACTGAAATCATGTCAACAACAGAAGAACAACATCCCAGTGTCTGTCAGGAATAAAACATCAACTGCAGTTTACTGAAGAGAGATGCATCATACGATATATTACTAACATAAGAGATCTATATTTCACATACAACTAAATAATTCACACACGCACGCATGCACAAAGGCAGACACACGCACACACACACACACACGCACGCACGCACATACACACACACACACGCAGACGGCGTTGTGTTTCTCTGGAGGAATCAGAAACCCTGCAGGAATAAACCTAAAAGAAGAGAAATATCCCACCAGCTCTGTGCGTGTCTCTCTCTCTTTCTCTGAGTATTATGGTCTGTTTCTGTATGTCTGTGTGAGGTGTAACAGGCGTCAGGAGGCCGTTGATCATTAAAACACTTCATTAGTCTCTTAATATGTGAGGGAGTTTCAGCCAAAGTCTTCACCGTGTCTCCTGACACAAGCTGCTCAGTGCTGCATAACAAATCCACATGAAGACACACAACACAACACAACACAACACAACACAACACAACACAACACCACACCTCACAGAAACTCTATTCATATATGTCCTTTATACATACACCACAGATGAGATCATTTCCAGAGTTTTTTGAGTTTATATTGAGATCTTTGACTCTTGTGTCAAAGTGTGTGTGACCTATTACTCGTGAAATATCAGAGAACCAGAAGCTAAAGCTAAATGTGTTCCTAAAAATAAATCTTGACAGGAGAATAAGATGATGTCACTGTGAGCAGGTTCTGATGATCTCATTCCTCCTCAATTAAACTTTCACTATTATGAGATTTAAACGTTCACATTCTGCCCCGTCCTGTTGTCTGCGCGGCTCATAGCGGATGTAAAACTGAGACACTGAACCATATCAAATCAAAAGCTATGAACAGGTGAACTAAATTTCAACTGTGGTAAATCTCTTCTATATTAATGCTTTTAACATCAGACATGGTCCCTGATGTGACTGCTGGGGTAAAGCAATACTGTCCAGGAACAGAAAGAAATCTTTTGTCCCATAATAAACCAATACATCCAGTGAAAACCAAAACACATTAAAACAAAAACATAACACCTTTAAACATAATGTCCAAGTCTATCTTTGTTGAATGATTATGAAAATTGCTCAGATATCAATAAATCGTTATAGAGTTCAACCAGATAAAACACTCGAGAAAAAAAGTGTGCAGTGTGCACTTAGAGAGTCATTAAATCATGTACTAACATCTCATGCACTAGACAGTGTGTGTGTGTGTGTGTGTGTGT
>JAOTQM010000655.1:0-57500 GCA_026939265.1 Oreonectes daqikongensis
CTGCCCTCTGCTGGTCACTGGAATGAAGCGTGTGCGTGTGTCTTAATTCTTTTAGGTGATAATCCTAACAAGACCATCAATCCGATCCTGACGGGTGTGTTCGGAGCGCTCGCTGGAGCAGCCAGTGTGTTTGGAAACACTCCTCTGGATGTTATCAAGACAAGAATGCAGGTACAACACTCAGAAAACACACACACGTTACATGCTTTCTCATTTGTAAGTCACTATGGATAAAGCGTTTGCTAAATGTAAATGTGTTTGTGTAGTTTGTAAGGGGTTTCTCTCTCTGTGCTGTGGATTTCAAATGTTTTTTTTTAACTTTTTAGGGTTTGGAAGCTCATAAATATAAAAACACTTTGGACTGTGCTGTTAAGATCATGAGACATGAGGGGGCCACAGCGTAAGTGTGTGTGTGTGTGTGTGCGCGTGCGTGTGTGTGTGTGCGTGTGTGCGCGCGCACGTATGAATCAAGCACACGAGAGATCTGTGATATAAATGATGTGTGTATGTCTCACAGGTTCTATAAGGGCACGGTTCCTCGTCTGGGCAGAGTGTGTCTGGATGTGGCCATTGTGTTTATCATCTATGAGGAGGTGGTGAAGGTTCTGAACAGAGTCTGGAAAACAGAGTAAATAAATCAGGAGACATGTGGAGATGATCTGAGACACAATCTGTACGCAGGTCTCAGAACACGACACGTCTGCGCTGGGACCGGATTCACTGTTTACATTCTGTTCTTAAATCACTTCTATGTTTTGCATAAAGAACAACATGAATTTTGTTTGCTTGAGCATAAAAAAGTCTTTATTATAATGACAATTAAATTGATACCATGGTCTGTTTGAATACTTGATTCTAATTGGCTGGAAGGTGTCCATTAAAACCATTTAAGTAGTTCCAGTCAGTTTAATCATTGCGTCATTTCAGTCTGATCAAAAATGACACCGTCAACATCAATAACAGCTTTAACTTGTCACGATCATGGTATAAGCAGGATAATCCGTGCATTAAAGCCTCCACGTTGTGCGTTAAAATCCTTTAATGTACGGCTAGCCATGGATTATCCCTTACTTACCCCTGGATTCCTGCTACAGTAATGCAAAAGAAATCATTTTCTTATCACATCTGTATTAGAAATGTACTTCAGAAGTGAATTCATATATTCTTGTGCATTACAGCAATGGGAGTTTTGAGGATGTTCGTAAAACATTACAAATGCATTTTCTTTATGCAAAGTATAATTAAGTAGCCTTGCATTTTGATTTTAGACTGATCTTAATGTTTTTCATGAAGTTAATCTAAAGCATTTCACTGTGCCAAATTTAACAGATGTCATAACTACTAGATTTAACAAAAACATTCTTAACCATCACACACACACACACGCATACTGTATATACATAGTCAAAAGCATGAAATAAAATCGTAAAGATATTATTAATATATTAAATATGAAAATGAACATATTCTGTATTGGGAAGATATGAATATTAACAGCTATATTATAAAGCTAAAGATGATGAGAGATCATGTTAAATATGTCTGTTTAGCTGTAGTTGAATTAAAAATGTTCACTATATTTGTAACCATTGACATTTTGATGCAAAAGAACTTTTATTGTTTTCTAATGCCGATATTTTTCCATTTCTAAAACTCTTTTATAAATGAATTAGAATATATTTTCTGTTGTGTTGCACATGTGCCTTTACCCATTAAATCCACAGAAACAACATTTATATTAGTTGTTTTGAATCATGTTCTCTATAGACTGATCTCAGACCTGCTGTATCTGTCCATGTGCAATATAATGTGAATTGATCCATAACTAGAATATGGATTTAGTCTGCTGTCTGGAGATCTTCAGTAAATGTCATGTTTCACAGTTGTGTATGTGATGTTGTTTTGTGTATTGTACTGTAGTCGTGTGTCATATATATTCTCATATCAGTCGACGGTCACTCCACCTGCTGACCGCTAGGTGGCAGAATTGTGTTCGTGTGTTTTCTGTGTAGATCTGGAGTAAAGTTTCTAAACACAAATAAAATGAGTTTATTTTCATAACAGTTAAATCAGGCGTCTGTTCATGTTCATGTTACATTAAAGATCACTGGAGACACAAAGTTCAGTCTCAGTCAAACACGATCATGTTTGTTTTGTTCACATCATTTAAGAGCATCAGTGACACTTCAAACAGTGTTTCTCAATCTGTTCCTGGAGACACTCCAACATCTGAGATGTTTCCTCGGCTTATTAGTAAAGATCTTCAAGTGTGTAGTGTGGGAGTTTCTCCAGGAACAGGGTTGTGAAACACATTCATGATTTATGATCTTACTCACTAGAGAATATTGTTTGATCTACAATAACAGCACACTGTTTATATTTTGCATTTAAGTACACTCAAATTGGCTTTACAGGTCATTTTAACATTTCAATGTTTTTACATGAACACATTTAAATAAGTTAAGCAATGTTTTCATAAGTTACAGCACCACTGGTCAGAATGTATTCGCTTTTACTAATAAAGCGCTTTTACAATGTTGCATTGTTTCAAAGCAGCTTTACAGGAAGAAAGTCAAAACAAAACAAAAAGTTCGTGTTAGTAATTAAAATGGAAAGCAGGTCATATATGTATCAGTCTAAATAGTTAAATTAACTTATAAAGCCAGTTTAATTTGACTTAAGAATTTAAGGTAACACAAAACGACAGTGAAGAATATAACATGTAATGTTAATGATGTTAATGACTGAATTATTACACGATTTATTTTTCTTCTGTTAAATGAAAGATGCAACTCTCTCTCACGCGCACGCGCGCACGCACACAGTTGACAGATTCCTCGTCTCTTTATGTCCCTGTTACAATAGCTCTTTGTACAATGGATGGGAATCTCTGTCTCATGTTTAGTCTCTGTGCCACAAACATCACAAAATATACTGTAACGTGACACAGAAAAGTTTTATCAACTAAAATTACCCACAATACCCCAGTACAACCTTGTTCTTATACCTCATTGATGCTGTTTGTTCAGCACAGATACTCCTGTCGGTTCTGCCCGAATGCCGTTTAAATGCAGTTTGATTTTTGTGCGTTTAAATGTTTTCCGAGAGTAAATGTGAGTCAGGATTCATTTCTCTTGTCTGACTGCCGAGCAGCTGTAAGAAATGAGACACAGAACGGCCTTTTGTTGCCTTTAGAATGCTGCCAATATGTTGAGTTATCAGAGTAAAACTCCCACCGGCAGATGTTTTACTGAGCTGTGTTGAAAATGACCAGCTCGTCACATACACGAGCTGTCAGGCGTTAGTAATGTTTGCATCACTTATCATTATTGCTCTTTTGTATTTGTCTGTATTGAATTTTCTTTTGGCCTAAGTCATTGTATATCTTGTTCATGTTTAATTTGTTGTTTATTTTGGAATTTATCACCATGTTTTGTTTTGTTGCTAAATTCGTTGTGCTAATTTACTCAGTCTCTGTTTCATTGTGAGCAGCCGAGCAACAAATGATTTGGCAATACTTAAATACTTAAATGTTTATAACCACTTAAAGTGTTCAGATTCATGTTTGTTTATGAATGTTTCTGCTAATTTGCTGATCATATCTCACATCATTATTCGGTCTCTCATGACATCAGTGGGGGGTATTTGATAAAATAATGATATCCATCATTTAGGTGAGAAAATACAAACAGATGTTCTTTGCTAAAGAACAGCTCAAGGTGCTGATCTCAGATCAGAGGAGACTTGATGTCATCATGTGCAGCGTTTCCCAATTCTGTTCCTAGAATCCTCAAGAACTGCACATTTCAATGCTGATCATAAACATTTCTAAAGGTCTTAGGAGGCTTTAAGAATTCGAGTGATTCTGTTCTTCTCAGGTATGTTACAAGAAACACAATTTTACCTTTTCAAAAGTGTAATTTATATATTTCATTATATCTCAATACATTAAGATGTATAGGCTATTACACATTTTAGTCATGTATGTTTCTTCAATTTTTATGACTATTATTTGTTATGTTTTGTGGCCTGTAGGCGGCGCAGTGACACGCGCTTGATTCAGAATCAAACCTTCAGGTTGCACGTGTTCATTCAGAGAGAAGATTCGTTCAGAGAGTCAGCATCACTCAAACCCTCACTGAGAAGATTCATTCAGAGAGAAGATTCGTTCAGAGAGTCAGCATCACTCAAACCCTCACTGAGAAGATTCATTCAGAGAGAAGATTCGTTCAGAGAGTCAGCATCACTCAAACCCTTACTGAGAAGATTCATTCAGAGAGAAGATTCGTTCAGAGAGTCAGCATCACTCAAACCCTCACTGAGAAGATTCATTCAGAGAGAAGATTCGTTCAGAGAGTCAGCATCACTCAAACCCTTACTGAGAAGATTTCAGAGAGACGTTCAGCATCATCACTCAAACCCTTACTGAGAAGATTCATTCAGAGAGTCGTCAGAGATCACTCAAAAACCCTTACTGAGAAGATTCATTCAGAGAGAAGATTCATTCAGAGAGTCAGCATCACTCAAACCCTTACTGAGAAGATTCGTTCAGAGAGTCAGCATCACTCAAACCCTCACTGAGAAGATTCATTCAGAGAGTCAGCATCACTCAAACCCTCAGCTGAACTTCATCAGTGTTCGTGTCCGGACTCTGAGCGTTTAAAGAGCAGAAGTCAGGAATTTTGTACAGGATTCATGATGCTGACAGGAGCTCGTGGACGTGTGTTTGCTGTGTTTGTGATTTTAATGTGTGTGTCCGGTGTGTGTGAGTCGGGATGTGCGAACAGACCGTCACCGAAATGTTGCCCGGGACGCAATAACGAGTGTGTGGAGTTCACCGGGAGAAAAACTGTGTGTTACTGCGACACTTACTGTCAGAGGACCGGAGACTGTTGCGAGGATTATCACACAACCTGCCGCATATCAGGTGAATTATAAACTCAACACTGGTGATGATGATGATGTTTAATATAAATAACACTGTTGATAAAGTGTATCACGCGCGTCACTTCACTTCATACATGTGTATGTTCTTCGGCTGTGACGTCACGTTATCAGCGCTAAAGAGCTGAGATTTGTTTTTTTTTTGCAAGTGTGTTATATACAATTTACCACTATATTTTAGTTATGTGCTTTTGTCATTTCTGGTTTTAGTTTAGTTTTTATTTATTTTCAAGCTAATTATTTGTTTATTGCTAATGCAACTTTTCTCATTTTCGTCTAGTTGACAGTTTTCAATAAATATTTAGCTATTTTTTATTATTAATTAGTATTTTCAATTAACAGAAAATGTTTTAATTGTTTCAGTTAATGATCCTAACCCATTATACAGAACACACTATAGTAGGCTATACATTAATAACGTGTAGTAAATTCTATAATATACTACAGTGTACCAGTTTACTATGGTAAATACAATTTTTCGTTGGTATTTGTCAGCACAGTGGTCAGATAGATGGCATGCTGGGAAGTATTTTTCACGTTGTGCTGTAGATCTTTATAGAGAGTTTACAGTGTCATTTAAGGCTCAGGAATGGATGGGGACGGACATTTTTGTAAACACAATTCAGTAACACATGAGTGTTATTTCAAAGAGCCGGTTGACCCAAAACTGACGATTGTCATTGATTTAGTCTCCCTCATGTTATTTCAAACATGTATGATGCACATGTGGAACATAGTTGTGTCCTGGTCACCATTCACTTCTATTGTGTGAAAAGAAAGAAGATATTTGCCAAATTCCTGCAGTTACACGAGACTCGAGACAGAATGTGAGCCATAGAAACAGCTGCTTTTCCTGTACCTGCTCTTCTGTCTGTGGATGTAATGGATGATGTGAGAACAGATGTGTGTTGGTTATTATCATCACAGAGGAGTCAGTCAGTAATTATCACTTCATGTGTGTGTCTGCGTCTCACCAACACAATTCAGAGAACCAACACATCCCATCAGACTCAGAAACAGGTGTGTGTGTGTGTTTTTGAATGGAAAGCAGAGCGCAGGTCAGGATACGATATCGCGGCTGAAGACATGAATGTTCTGAGACTTCAGGGCCAGAGGTGCAGAAGAAAAAGCATCAGGGTGTTTTGACTTTCGTGAGGTCTTGACTTTGTTCCAGGAGTTTCTCAATCGATTGTTTTTTCTGGCTTAGAAAGTTCCTCAAATGAGCTCCAGCATCATTTCTACGCACATGACAATGACATGTTGTTAGTTCTGCGTTTCTAACAGTTCTACGAGTGACATTCATGTGTTTGTGTAGTTTAGGTGTATTGTGTGTTGTGATTATGCAACTGGATTCAGACTCGTGCGTGCGTGCGTGTGTGTGTGTGTGTGTGTTCCTGATGTGTTTTGTTGTGTCTGTGATGTTACAGTCAGTCGCTGTGAAGATTGTTAGGATTGCATTTGGTTTGTTGATGTGTCAAATAACAGCTTGATCTGATTTAATTCAGACCAATAAAATCCCTCAGCAATAATCACTGCCAGATGAGCAGATTTATGTATGTGTTTGAGGGACCAAAGAAGAGGGTGTGTGTTTGATGTTTGTCATTTTTGGTGTTTCGTGATCTTGTGGGGCTTGAAAATGGTTTCAAGTGTAATTTGTCAGCTAGAAAAAATTTAATGTTGTTGTTGTTTAAGTGTCTTTAATCTTACACACGGTTCCTGATGTTCTCAGCTGTTATCTGATTCTTCATTGTTAGATGTTTAAGGCTGTGGGTCATCACACTTACATGAACGTGTTTTTCACAAATATTTAATATATGCTCTCTATGTTGCTTGTAATTGGGATAAAGTAAACAGGTCTTTTACATGCATTTTTGATCTGTATCCTTTGTCTCTCTATTGCCATTGCTGATTGAAAAATTGAGGTTACTTTACATACGTTTCTTTACATATCTATACAGTTTGAATGCAAAAAACATTAAACTGACATTTCCCATGAAATCCAACCTGACACATGAAATTATAAATCATTATTATAAGCTTACTGTTAAAAATGAGTTTTTAACACAGATTTTTTTAATGTACTTTTTACTCCTCATGTTTTGAATTGCTTTAAAGTAAATGGCCTGCATGAACACAGGACAGTAAAAGGAAATGTTTCTCAGACTGAAGCAGTTTGTATGTCATGTGAAGTGGCTGCACCTGCTTATTCTCACTTTTATTAAGAGAACATGTCAGTGTCTCTCTCTCTCTCTCTCTCTCTCTCTGGCCTCCCGTATCATCTGACTCGACCCATCTCACCTGTCAATCAGCCACTGCTCAAAACAAAGGAAATCATAGGAATTGGAGCAGACTGAAATGATAATGTGCATGCTGGCGGCTGGTGAGAAATGCAGGTTAAAACCAGGTGTTAAAACCGCCTGAGAGTCACATGACTGCTGCTGGGCTTGTAGCACACCTGTGACGGCACATAACATCAGCGTTTACTCGTGTGTTTATGACTGCGTTGATGTGAAAGAGAAAACCGGCTGTTGAAGATGCTGGTATATGTTGTGCCACCCATGCGTGCTCATGTCAGCGCATTTATATACAAACCATTTAACAATGAAGTTTGCATTTGTCTCGGTAATCTTTGTAAAGTTGGACAGGATGGTCACGCCAGGAAAAGTTTGATTAATCCAGCATATAGATGTTGAAACTTATGGTTAATGAAATTGATTTGAGGATTATCACCCGATCACAACATTAGAGAACGAGTTTGTGAGGGACATGAAAATAATGTTGGGTGATCTGAGAGAAGAGTATCTGGGAAAGCAGTAAGGGGCATATCTGCAGAACTAATGCAGGGGAATGTGGGGAATTTGACATTCAGAGGTGTGTGTTTGTGTGTATTGTGTTAAAATGTGTGTCACACCGGTGTGGAAATAAGAACGAGCCATGAGGTCACTAAAAACAACAGACACTGACAATTTAAATCATTTAATGATGTAAAATTTTATTTTCTAGTTTAATTTAAGACTAGAATGTGATTTTAATGTGATTTATGTACATATTGTGACAGGATGGTCGAGTTGGTGTCATTTAGCTTTGGATGTTTTTCATTAAATCCATTGAAATGCATCACACCAGTTGTCTGAGGTTTTTATTGCTCGACTCTTTACAGAGTTTTTAAAGATATAATGGAGATTTAAAGGATCTAATTCTGCAAATAAAATGTTTAGTTTATTACTATTGCGATTTTAGGTGTTTTTGTAAGAAATTATTTGCACAAGTGTAATATGCTTTTAAAGGCGCCGTTCTTTTGGTGTTTTCAGAGCTTTGATTGTGTTTACGGTACGCAATATAACACGTGTTCATGTTTCGTTTGTGAAAAAACACAGTATTTTTTGCACAATTTACCTTTCTCTATACCGCTGTTTTCATAAAAACGGGCTGATGTCCTCCTTGTTTTATGAAGGCCCTCCTTCAGAAATACGTAATGAGTTCTGGTGAGATCGTGTAGCTGGTCAAGGCACTTCGTTCTGATGGTTAGGGTAACATGCTAGAGATTACATTGCATCAATGTATGTCCTTGCAAAGATAGTTGTGCAAACGTGTGTGTACACATACCTGATCGTACAGTACGTATGCACGCCAGCTGTGTTCGTGTGTTTCGGCCGTTCTTGTGGATATCATGAGCACATGTTAAACGGTGCTGTAGGCCTGAGACAGCTGCATGTTTCCTTTTTTATCTGTGAATGTTAAATGACTACAAATACAAAAAAGCTACTTTATCATACACTACACATCGGTTGTGAAACCAACACAACAGCAATTTACACAAAAATTAATGTGCCACAACCAAATCTATGAAAGTTTCCCAACACTCTTACAGTTTGTGACCGGTGTAAAGCGGTCGGGAGGCTCGCATGTTTCTCTGAACTCCACATGAAAGAGCAGCTGTGTTATTGAGGTCCACAGCGAGTGTCTTATACTTTGCGTGTGAGGGGTGCGTATGATGTCACGGCACAGCTGTCTACCGATGTACAGACTTTAATATGAGCTGGTGTTTATGTTGATGCGTTCTTAACATTCATTCTTACTTGAAATGATTTAATAAAAAGACTGCGTATGCCTCTCTCTTCTACTCTTTTGTCATAGCAGCTCTAGACTGTGAGGTAAGGCAGTGGGGTCCATGGTCTCCGTGTTCATCTGTCTGTGGGGAGGGAACAACCGAGCGGAGTCGACAGGTAGCCACGCCCCCGCGTAATGGAGGCAAGCCGTGTCCTGATCTGAAGCAGCGCAGAGGCTGTCTCGCACACTCGGGGACCTGCAGCGCAGCCAAAGGTGACGCCTCCCAATCTGTTCTAAATATATTAATGCAATATCGCTGGAGTAGGAGTGTGATGGTGCTATATAACAGCACGGCTGTGATGAGGTCAGAGGCACGAGGTCGAGTGCCGGAGAGCAACATCACACGACTACGAGTGCGATATTGCATTTGTACGACAGTTTGACGGCACAAGTGTGTAGATAAATCAGACGACATCAGCGTGTCTTTAAAACCCTCTGAAAACTACTTTCTTCTGCCATGAGTTCCAGACCTGCATTACGGTTAAACCTCCGTTACTTCCAAACCGTCACGTCTCTTAAATTAGCGCTGTGCTGCTTTAGTGTTTTATTATTGAGAAATAATGATGCAGGCAATTCACTTTAGTGGCGGAGTGATACAAACAAGCAGTTCTCGTGTTGATACTGGTGAAATATCACGTGGCTCTCAGCCAATCAGATTCGAGTACCAGAAAGAACTGTTGTATAAATCTATATATTGAACATTAGATATTATCGGGATATAAAATGACAAAACATTTTAGCGACACTGGTGTGGCAAAAACACGGAATAGGGGATGAATTATTCCCCCCAAAAATTCTGTAATATGGTGATGTTTTGGTTTTCAGACTGCAGGACACCACTTAAAATGTGTAAAACTTCCTTTGTGCGTGCGTGTTGTGTTGTGTTGTGTTGCTGTGTTTAGTCTCAGGAGGACACGGCTGATTTGCTCTCTTTCATTATCTTGATCTTCTCTTCCTCCTCAGAGGTGGCCAAAATCCTGCCCGACTCATTCAAGCGGAACTTTAAGGACCCTTGGAGACGACCACACATGCTTATGAAGGAGGAGAAGAAGAGGTACGAGCCATGAAACATTATTGAAAACCATAAGGGAAAAAACAACATTAATACAAGAACACATCCTTTAAACTAAAGGCCTTGAGCTCGTGACAGTCTAAACATCAACAGTGTTAATGTGACTATTAGAGATACTGAACTAGAACAAATGTATGATAAATGCTCTGGGTTCCAGTCAGAACTGATACAGATTAAATATCTCAGAGTTTGTTTAAAGTCACGCGTGCGTGTGTGACATTAATTCTGTGTTTGATGAACAAAAGCAGTTACTGTAGCTAAGAGTTAAACAGCAGGTGCAGGTTCACATGAAATGAGATTAAAATGGATATCAGAGGATCTTTCAGTACAGACAGGAAATCCCAGAGACGTCTCTTTCATTAATCACAGGTATACGGTTTCACAAGGATGTGTGTCTCCACAAGGACAGTAAAACCTGAGATCAGCTACTGTTAAACCTAAATGATGCTTATTTGATGCAAACGTTTCTGTAAGGGTTTTGGTTAGATTAGATTAGATTAGATTAGATTCAACTTTATTGTCATTACACATGTACAAGTACAAGGCAACGAAATGCAGTTTAGGTCTAACCAGAAGTGCAATAGCAGCAAGTGCAGGATATACAGTGGTTGCATAAATTACATAAATAAATATTACAGAAGTAATTTACAGATGGAAATGTACTATGACCATGATTTACAGATGTCTCTAACTATAGACAGAGATTTACAGATGGATATGTATTATGAACATATTATACAGATGGCTATTACTATAAACAGAGATTTACAGATGGATATATACTATGAACATAATATACAGATGTCTATTACTATAAACAGAAATTTACAGGTGGAGCAGTAGATTAGTTAAGGGACGGGAACAGAAAATACCATTCGGTCATTATAAAAACAAGTCCTATAATAAAACCAAAACAAGACCTAAACCTGAATGCACACTCATGGGGGCGTGTGTGTGTGCGTGTGCGCCATGGAGGAGGAAGAGATGCCATAGAGTCATAACAAAGCAAATTAATTGAATCCAGTGGGAGATGCACACGTTTAGTAATTCGAGCACTAAAACAAATGTAAAGAATAACTCAGTTTGACGAAATAAAAAGAACCAGAAACATGTAACAATAGTTAGTTGGTTAGTACAATAACCAGGCTGGTTTTCTTCTCATATACAGTTAAAGTTCGCAGTAACTGTGGGTTCCAAAAGATTAAATTATTTTATTTTATTAAATGCATTTCATAAATATTTTTAACTTCCAGATGAAGTTATTTAAGTGTTCTAAGAACAGAAAATAATCTACTGCTTACCCAACATGTCAGGTCACAAATGTTATATAGAGCAAGATTCATATGTTTTGTTATAGTGAATTGAATCCTCTCTGTGTCTTTGCTGCAGTTATTGCGTGAACATGCGTGTGAAGCAGGCGAGTTTAGCGTGTAAGGTTAAGACGTGGAGTGCTAAGCTGGTGCGCGATCGCTCCGTATGTGTTCAGTGTCAGAGCGATGCGATGGCGATCGACGGCCGCTGTCGTGGAGACGGTCTGCAGAACGTCAGGTACGTGTCACTTGTGCACATCATCGCACGCTCGTGATGAAATAAAGTTCTGTGTGTGACGTGAATGTCTTTTTCAATAGAACTTTCTGGACGGCTGCATCGGCACCTGGTTGCTCGGGGTCGTGGGTTCGAGAATCCTCCACGGAGAACTGCCAATGTCCACCTTATTCTTTGCTTTTCGTCTGAAGCACATTCCCTTCAAAGCTTTTTTTATGAGGGACGTGATTGATCCAAAGAGTTTTGAGCACCTCCTACTTTCTGAAGCCAAATTTTCTCTGTGAGCTAAGGAATGAAAACTGCAGCACATCCGTCAACCCGCGTCCTCTGCCCCCATCAAACCAAAACACAATCACACTTTTCTGAACTCTTGTCTACCTCCAAAATGCACCTGCACCTGTTTTTGATAATGCCTTGTATCTTATATTACAGATGTTATTCTGTACTTTTCTCATTACATATGTACTGTATTTTTATATGTTTGAATGTAAATTCAGTGTGTTTGTGTTTGCAGTATGGTTGTGTGCGTTTCCATGTGTTGCGCGTGTTTTTCATTTATTAATGCACAAGTAGCTTAACGGAAGGCTATTGTATATTGAATGTTTCTATTAGTATTAGTAGTATTGCATTTTCTGGAGATCTTTCTATTCTGCTGTGTAATTTTCTTTTAAAATTGTGTCTTGATCAACAATTTGGGTACCAAAATCCGCGTTCCAGGGGGGTCCCCCTCCGTCTTTTCGCAATCGTGTTCTGGGAGTTTCACGGGACAAATAACAAAATGGAAGGGTGGCGGGAGATGGGTTTGAAAAACGGGAGACTCCCGGCCGAATAGTACAGCAAACCGAGTCCGCAACTTAACTATTATTAGTCAAATTTGCAAATGACAGTATAATGTGTTTCTCATCGCTGCAGAAATGGCTTTTGGCGAGCAGCTCGCATTCTTGGCGATCTCTAGCGATGGGCAAAGAAAGAGGAAGGAAGGGAAGGGGGGGTTAAACTGAACCACACAATGGGACCAGGTGTGTAAGGATAAACGTCAGCAGTGATTCCCACCTGGTTCTCCAAACTTTTATTTATTATACAGTAGTGACTCTCACACATAAGAACTGTGCCAAATCCATCCTTTCTAGGTTTCAATTTTGTTGTGTTATTATTTGAATATTTTCGATGCTATATTCTATAATTTTGTTATTTGTGATGCTATTATTTCATCTATTCATTAAATGGTCTTTCCCATATATTCAGTTTATTGTCTTGTGTCAGTTTGAAAGAGAAACAGCAGGTATTTAGTGTGCATGTGGTCATTAGAGATCAAAGGGCTTGTCTTGTGTGTACATACACACACCGTCTGCACTAATGCTATGCTCATAATATATATTTTGGGCATTTTTTACATTCCTGTCCTCACACAGAATACAGTAAACCAACACACACAACCACAACGATTTAAATGTTTGTCATTTTCTTAAAAAGATTTTGATCTACAGGTTTATGCTTTCAAGCTTCATTATTTATAGACCAATAAAGAGTTTCTTTGCAAACAGATAACTTTTAAAAATGTGTGTTTGTTATGTGTGTTATTCTGTTAGTTAACGCTATTAGTTTGCGCTTTATTATTACTTAATCAAAAGTTTGATTATTACTTCAAATGCGCAAAAAAACATGACTTTTGAAAATGTTTAAAGCCAGTTATCGGTTCAAGTGTTATTTACTATTTACATATGAATTCGTTTTTTTAATCGATGAGTTCTAGTGGCTAGTAAAGCGGTAGTTCATCATACTCCATTTTACGAAACTGATATTAAATGCATAATTAAAAAACAAATTGTCACCGAAATCGTCTTTGAGGTTTCTTAATCTCACACAAAAGGTCATTGCTGGAGGGTCTAGGTCTTACTGGATCAGTGCTTGATTAACAGAAGTGTGGAATTATGGGTAATGGATGTCATGGTCTGTCATCACCTCTCTCTCTCTGTAATGTCCCATGATCAACAATAAAAAACAGTGACATCATTGAAAAGACAACAGATGAGGTCATTGAAGAGCAGAGGCCAGGCGTTTGCTAATACAGGTTCTTGGACTCGGACACCAAGACATTTATGCATTTGGCAGACGCTTTTATCTACATTGCAATATATTATACATTTGTTTCTGGATATGTGCGATCGAACCCATGACCTTGGCGTTGCTAGCGCCGTGCTCTAAGCTACAGGAAAGCCAAGAGTAAAGTTAAACATTATATTCACACAAGTATTTTCAGGTTTGCATTTTTTTTTTTCGTTTGTCGAGTTTAATTTTGTAAATTTGAGGATTTGAGAGTTTCATTTTGGATTTTAGATGATGTAAGTTTGAGGGGTTTGAAGAGTTTTAGTCTTTCAGAGGCTGGATAACAAAGCCAGGAAACATGTCATGCTTTTATAAGGGCTGACAGCAGTGGATTCTGGGATTAGGGCTTGAAAGGGGGGCGTTAGAGTCCGGCCAAGACCAACTAGGCATATCACTGTTCAAACATGAGGGAAACTATGTTATGAAAGTAAACGTGAGCAGAGAAAACGTCCGATTTATGCGTTTTATCTGCAATTATAAGTGTTTATTTTTTCTTTCAGGAGAACATTCTTTACACAACACCAGCTCTTGTTTTCGAGGTTATAACGTGACATGACGAGTAAACCGATTACATAAGAATTTCTCGAAACGTACCTGAGTGGAAACAGCCGCCCGTCAGTTTCGCGTGTCTTGGGAGTTGGGAGGCTCGCGCGCACTGAAGGAATGATCATGAATATGTGGGAGATTTCACTCTCATCTTTCAGGAAAACATTCTAGTCAACTAGTTCAGTTTAACCAAATATAGATTTTTTACTCAAACCCTAGAAGAAGCGGTGGTCCAAACCCCTCAGAAGTTGATTGTGTAAATCTATCGCCATCTGCTGGTGTGATCCTGCAAGTATTTACATTAAACCTTCGTAAAACTATAGTATTGATACAATAGTAAATCCACCAAAACTATTTTCATTTAAAAATATTCTTTTTTTTATAAAGTACTGTTAGTTAACTGGATTTTTTTTTAAAGTCAAAACTCTACTGCAGTTTGCATATTAGGCTACTTCAAATATACAAAAACACATGATTTATTAAGTTATCTGTTCAAGTGTTATTTACCTACATATAAATTTAATACAATAGTAATAAATTCACCAACACTATTTTAATATAAAGTACATCATGATAATACAGTGAGGTATATGATTGTACTCAATGTTTACTATATTCATGTACCGTGGTATTCAAACAACCACTTTTAGAAATGTTTCTTGGTTGCTCTTTAATACAGTAAATCGTTTGTTTTCTGCTTTTTATTTCAGAAAGCACTATGGTGAAATTTGATCAATGCATCCAACACACAAAAAAAATCATTTTAATTATGGTCATATATCTCATTTAGCAGACAGAACTTGTTTGCTTTAACAGGTTTCAGGGGATGTAGAACCCATAGCAATCTTTAAACATACTGTTATAAACGTAAGTCAATAGAATGTGATGAAATGCTGTGATATAAAGAAATGATAAATAAATCAATGCTAAGGTTAAACAAACAGAAACAGTGAATATTAAGGCAGACCAGCATGTTTCTGTCTCACAGTAGAATGGTATGGACATGTGGCAAATGTTTAACATGTATTAGTATAAGTGTCCAATAAAAGACAAATATACATTCAGCAGGGGATAATAAAAGCAGGGCAGTGTCATTTCTAAACTAGGGGAAATAACATTAATCTGGTGGACCTTCAGCGAATGAAATGACTTGAAAAAAATAGATATTTTGTCCTTAATCGTTTTTTGACCCCACACATGATGTGACATCTGCATCTACAATCTGGATTAACCTCATATCATTTATATTGATAAAAAGATGAATCGATGAAATAACAGCAGGATTCAAATCTGAATGTCGCAAAAATCACATTTTGTAATATTTTCATTCATAAACATCCACTTCATACATTCATGAACACACACAAACTTCTTTTGGAAAGTACATCAAACCAGCACTGACAGTAAGGTGCTGGGCAGGTGTTTCCAGTATGGATCATTGCAGACAGCACCTTGACCACATTCTCAGGAAATGACATCACACTTTGAGTCTATTTAAGGTTTTTGAGTTGCCGGTTGGTGGAGCCGATTTTGCCGTCCATCGAGTCGACTTTATTAAGCAAACGGTCCAAAGAAACATCCTGGTCATCGATCTCAGACTGTAGTCCCAGTCCCAGATGCTTCAGCCGGCCCAGACCCAACGACATTTCATCTGAAATGACATACAAACACTGTTAGAATCTGCAAAAATCTCTGATTACAACCTGTACAAAATAGACTTTCTCACCAAGATTTTTGTCTAGCTGTTGATGGGCATCTCGCAGCTGTTTGTTTTGGGGATTTTGGGATTTTTGGGACGGTTCATTATCCAGAGACGCAGAAGCTCCAAATCCTGTTTGAACAAACATTCGTTCTGTGATTCTGATAAACAGACACAGAGCTTTTGTTTGTGTAAGTGTAAATGCGTGTGTTTCTATTTACCAGATGTGTCCATTTTCCTGAGGTTTGGATGACTGGCCTGATATTTGTCTTCGTGCTGTCTGCTGTCTGAAAGTGCATTCTGCAAACTAAAGTCAAAGACATAGTTGTTTCTAAATGTTCCTCGTGATCTTAAAACATTTCATTTTAAAGAAGTAAAATTAGTTTGGTAACACTTTACTTAAAGCATTTATGTATAATACATTATGAATGTTTGTTTTAATGTATTAATTATGCCTTGTAATGTATGTCTCATGAATAATTGTAACCACAGTTAATACATTATAACACCAATTAATCATAAAAGATTTGGTTGTAATTCTTTAAAACAACATCACAACGCACATTATGAACACTTATAATGCATTACACCCTTTAATAACCTTTTATAATGCATTATACATTAAGGCTTTAAGTGTTACCATTAGTTTTTTTAAACAAATTACAATTATGTATAAATGTATGTTTTTAAAAGTGGTATAGCAGATGATCAGTGTACATAATGTATGTAATGTCTAAAGGCTTAAATACTGTCTCAGTAGTTCATTTCACCTGCTGTTGCCCTCATAGGACACAGGCTGGTCCATTTGTGGAGGTTTGGCTTCAGGTTTGGCTTTGAAATAGTTGACCATGCCACCCCACACACTCTTAATGGTGTTTATATGCCTCTGACTCGTCCTCATGTCCTGCTCCATGTTGTCAATCATTCTCTCTGTTCTCTTTAACGCTTCACCCTGACGAATCAGTTCCTGTCAAAACCAAGAGAGAAGCAAGACGAGATGAAACGAATATCTTGTATAAAAGTAAAATACGCTGCTGGCGATCCTGCGGCTGCTTTGGCTGAAAGTTTGCTCTCACCTCTGCTGTCTCGGCTCCAACTTTCTCCGACTCGTAGATGAGGCCGATGGAGCGATAGCTGCTGTCCACGGCGGACTGCGCTGTATGCGTCACCTCTCTCTGCAGCTGTCTCTGTCTCCTCTCCGCCGGGCTCAGTGAACTCTCCTCTGGATCATCATCAAAGTTAAAGCCTCTCCTCGGCCCTTTGCTTTCCTCTTCATCATCATCGGCGAAAGGGTTGTGGGATTTAGGATAGGCAGACATCCTGAGAGTTAAAAAGAGGAAACACAGCAGAGAGGTGAGCCGGTAAGCGACATGTATACAACAGTACACTATATATTAGTATAATTACTTAAGCATTCTGTTCTGTAGTATTAAATATAAATGGAAAGTATTTACTATAGTAAGTTACAAAACGACTATAGTAGCCTATCTAGGGAGTTTACTACAGTTTTTTTTCATGTGGCATACTATGTACGATGGTACGTGGAATTACAATCGTTTTCTATTAACAATCATCAGACTTTTTAACATTGCTAGATTTAAATCAAACAGAAAATATCTTAAATTAACAAATGTAAGTTAACGTATGAGGTTTGAAACTCTTTCTATCCCACGTAAACGGAGCCACTGTCTTATAAAGAAAACCTGTTTTAAAACTACAACCTCTTGATGTTTTGTCCCGATCTGTGTGATTAAACCGCGATATACGGACAGGTTTATATATACATTTATACCTTTAATGGCTAAGGGTGATGTGTTGCTCACTCGCTGTCAGCTAACTCCTTTGCGCAAACTGCTTCCGGTTGCGTCACCGCGACGTCACACACACTCTCCTCCCCTCGATCGTTTTCGCTTTTGTTACGAAATGGAGTGATGTAATGTTCAGTGTTGAAAAATGGACACACAAAACCTTCTTCTTCACATTTTCCCAAATTATAAAACACATTTTATAGTAAGTAGTCTTATGGTATATTATAAATGCGATTATACAGTAATGTTCAAAAGCATTACATAGGAATTTTAATACAGTTTACTGTAGTAATACTGTGGTATACTATATTATGTTTTTAATCTCTGTGTGTAATAGAAAAGTGAACACAGATGATTTAGTGTATATATACGGTGTGTTTTGTATGAAAGGCGTTTTCCAAACTCAGTTCTTTGAGCCAATAAGACAAATTACACACGGATGATGCTTAATTCAAGACACGCCTTGCTCGTGCTCGCGCCCTCGCACGCACTGCTGTCATTTGTGCCTTCGCACTTGCCGTATTGCGGTGGGCTTTTCCTTCAGAAATCATCATTTAAGTGTTTGTAACTTTCCGAGTCATGTCCACGCGCGGCGGCACGCGCGAGTTCTACTTTAACACGGTGCTGTCGCTCGCCAGATCACTGGCCGCCCACCGACCAGCGCCCGTGGAGAAGGTATGAGATATCAGACACTACACAAGCGCGTTATTCTGTTGCATTGCGTTGTTGTTGTTGTGTGCGCGACAGGTGCGTGGCGCGCGAGTTTGTTGCACAACATTCCGTGAAAGCGCGCATTTGTTTTGCGCTTTACTTGCAAACATGCATGATGGTGGTGCATTATCATGCCACATTGATATATTCTGTACAACATTTACCATGCTATTGAATGTTTACCGTTGTATTTACTTCTTGGTTTTATTATAGTAAAAGTATTTTACCATTTCTATTATTTTTATAACCATGTTTTTACATGACATTTCAAGAATGTGCTACTAATTGACAGAGCTGGATACATTTGTCATGTCTTATGTTTGCCAATAGATCTAAACAGCACTGATTTAATGAAACCATATTTGCTGCTGATAAAAAGCTTTTGTTTATGTGTCAGCTGAGCAGATGCAGGCTTTCATTCACACAGTGGTGTCAGTTTTCTGAGATTGTATTTATATAGTGATGCAGTTTTATATAAATGTGTTTCTGATACAGCCGGTGTGTACTGTACTTCCTTATGTACTCTTGTGAAATGCATTGGCACACGGCGGACGCCTGCGTGAGAATGCATCTTTTGTGTTTAATTTCATGCAGGGCTGTTGCGCAGTGCAGTCAAACAGCTGCTTCACACTCTTTAAACACACTGCGTCACTGCGGAAAAAGTGTTTGTTTAATGATGATATTTGCAGCCTCTTTATATTCTTTTACACCCCTGTCAGCTTCAGAAAATGAGTTTTCAGATCATAATATCAAAGCATGCGTGATTCTCTTAACAGCTTGTTCTTGTTCTGCAGAATCAGATGGTTTCTTGTTCTTATTCTTCCTTAACTTTGGCTTTTTTAATAACATTTTTGTTCCCTGATATGCAAATGCAAACAGCTTATGTAAAGGAGGATATTACAGTCACTTTTTGCTCGGAATATGACTGTATATAATTATAACTTTTCCCTTGTTTTTGTATTTCCCTTTCCCTATGTTTTTGTATTTTGCTCCGTGTTAGGATGATAAAAATTGTTAAGCGTCTGGTCTCTCTCTCTCTCTCCCACAGGTGCAGAAATTACTATGCATGTGTCCATGCGACAGTCGCGGCGTCTTCGCTTTAGACGTCCGGCGCATGGATGCTGTGATCGCTCTGGCCGTGTTCCTGGTCGAGTCAGATTTACAGGTGAAACGGAGCTCAAGATTGTGTTTTACAAGTGGATGTTTGTTTTATACGATGAAGTGGCTCTTTCACAGATGGATTACAGTTGTTGGCTGGTTTAACACACACACAAACACAGTTTAGATTTTGCTGATCTCCCACTTTCATTTAAAAGCAAGCGGTTGTAAATTTGTATTCTGCTGCCATTCTGTGCCTTATAGAAACATTGTGTTTTTACAAATACAGCACACACAGAAGGTGCTTTTTGCTTTTGATGTCTGATTATCTGATCATTGTGATTTTTCTGTCAGCACAAGGACATGGTGGTCAGTTACCTGTTGAATCTGCTGAAGGGATTACCCAGAGTTCAGTGGGTGGAGGAGAATGCTGGGAGAAGGAATAAAGGTAACAGTTTATGTCATCAGATTTCTTCATTTGTGTGTCTGTTGTCTTAAATATATTCATCATTAGTGCCTTCAGAATGAACACCATTTACATAAGACACAGTTCTAGTGTGTTATTCATAAAATTACAATTTTAATTGTACACATTGTTTCAGAAAGAGAAAATTACTAGGCATCCAGTTTATTAAAACACTTTGCTAGCTTAAATAATTGCTTGTTTTCATTGATCATGAAATAAAACAGATTCCACATTTGCTGAGAATGTCTCTTATTTGAGACACTTTATCAAAATATAATAACTATAATTTTCCCTAAAATTGCATTTATTCATTTAGCATATGCTTTCATCCAAAGCTTCTTTTCAGCTGACAAAGTCGACCCTTTTTCATCACATTGTGAACATGCTTTGTATTACACTGAAAAGTCAATTTTATGTCTTCGTGTCTACAGAGACGCTTCCCATGGCAGAAAACTTCAGCTTCTGTCTGGTGACTCTTCTGTCTGATGTAGCGCAGAGAGACACTGAGTCTCGCTCACAGGTCTGCTCTCTTTACCCATAACCTTCACATGATCTCTGATCAAAATAACCCAATAATATTAGTAAAAGGTTGTCTGTTATTATTATTTCATGATCAGATTCTGGAAGCTGTGATGGGTGTTATGAGGTCTCTGTTGGAGCTTTGTCAAACACCTGAAAACCACGATAAAGGTGAGCTGATGGTGTCCTGGTGCACTTTATACACGCACGCACGCACCTGACTCGTGGTGTCTGTTCAGTGTACCTGTGCAGGTATGTGGTCCCCTGTCTTCTGGGTGTGACTCGAGCCTTCGGTCGCTATGGTAACGGCAGTGAGCCCCTCCTCTCGCAGCTGTTCCCCCGGGGGTCGTCGCAGCCCACTCATCGTGTTGCCGTGGAAACCGAGGGCGTTCGGAGGAGATCGTTCAATGACTTTCGCTCCATCCTGCCCAGCTCTCTGCTCACGGCGTGCCAGGGAGACACATTGAGACGCAAGAGCGCCGCCACTCACCCGGACGCTCAGGTCACGACCACACAGACCCACAGGCTGTTTGATCGATCATCACGTAAAGTCACTCATGAACATCTGTGTTTGATTGACAGGTGAGCCCGGAGCGAGGCGGCCCATCACCCTGTTCGCCCACAGCACCGGGGCCGCAGTATTTTGAGGGTAATTTAAGGTTTGATCTGTCACGGGTCTAATCTCTGTCTAAAGCCAAAGTCTCAACATTTTGAGCAGATTTTAGAGTTTACACAAAGTACATGTTTGTTTCTCAATAAGCCCCTTGAGTTCTCTGTAAAACTGAGATTGCAGAAATAATCTTTCTTTGTTTTTCTGAAGTCAGCTTGAAACACTGCAAAAAATGACTTTCTTACTTAGTATTTTTGTCTTGTTTTTTAGTACAAATGTCTAAAAATTCTTGAATCAAGATCTAAGAAAATAAGTCTTGTTTTTAGACAAAACATATAAAATTGGCATAAATTTGTGCTTAAAACAAGAATGTTTTTCTTAGTCACTAAATTCAAGATTATTTTTCATGCCCCATTGGCAGATTTTATTTTGCTTGTTTTAGGCACAAATTCACTTAAATTTTAGAGACTTATGTTCTTAGGTCATTTTGCTCATTAAGAAAATGCATCTTGATTTTTTAGACATTTTTACTGGAAATGAAGACAAACATACTAAGTAAGAAAGTCCTTTTTTTTGCAGTGAATCGTTTTAGTTCTATAAGATGCATTAATGAGTGAAATGAAATATTTGATGAGAATCAACCGTTGATTTTATTTGATCATGTGATCAGTAAAGTGTGTCTCTGAATGACAGGTGGGAGGGGCTTAAAAGTAAAAAGTATTGATGACAACAGGCAGTAAGGGAAGTTGTGTATTGTGATTTAAGATTTTCAGGAGTTTAGATGATGACGTCTGTAGATTTGAAGTTGAGATAGTGACAGTGATGACCGTGATGATGAATATTAGTGTTTGATGTGAATTGTTTTGTCAGGTTCATATCTGTCAGATGGAGGTGAAGTGAATCCAGATTATTATTTCACCACAGTCAGTTCAAGCTTCTCTATCTCTCCACTTTTCACTGGTGCTGGTGGACAAGAGATCCGTGTTCCTCTGGAGATACTGAGAGATCTGCTGGACATGGTACACACACACACACACACACACACACACACACACAAACTCATTGTGAGTTGATAAGCTGTGCAGATGTATAAAGACAGTTTCATCGGAAGCACGCGCCTGGTCTGTGTCTGTTGATGGCTTTAGCTATTTATATTTAATTTCATGTTAATTTACAACAATATTTTATTTGTGTTAAATAAACAATTTGTTAAATTTTATTGTTTATTAATTTTTATTAAATAAGCAATTTGTGGAATGGTTTAGCCAAGTAACAGTTCTTCTAATGCTAAGACTGCTAGCTAATGTCATTGACTTATTTCGTAATAATCTCTATTCTTTGCGGATGTGTACCAGAAGTTAAGTTTGGACCTCAAAAGCGTGCATGCGCAGTAACGTTCATGTTGTTGTTTTGAAATTGTCTATTCGTTCCTGTTGTGATGGTTCAGTGTAACACACAGAGTTTCTTTGCAGGTGAAGCAGTTTGTGTCTGATTCATTCCTGAAGTCTCTGGATGCTGTTGTTGTCGAGGTGACAGAAGTAAAATCTGTGTTTTTGATATAGACTCCCTCCATTGTGCAAAGACTTGTTTCATTTCTGTTTGTCACGATGTAGTTATTGAATATTTTTGTTTATACAAATATTCATGCCTGTTAAGCTTGCTGGAAATTAAAGTGCTTGAGGATGTTTTATTTTTGATTTTCTTTAAAGTAACAGAAAACATGAATCTTTACTCACCTTGTACAGATTGAGAATGACATGAGGGAGTAAAGTAAGGACAGAATTTTCTCTTTTTATTAAAGGGATGGTTTATGCCTTGCTGTTGTTTGGGCTGCAAACTTTCTACGATCACTACAAACTGTGTGTTATGAAGTGGATTTTCTTTCCTTGTTAAAACGCTTTGTCTTTTTTTTGAAGGCCAATCCCAGCATTGATCTCTTCTACAAAGCTTTCAGTGACCCGCTGTATGTCAGCGTGTTTAAGATGTTGAGGGACACGCTCTATTATGTGAAAGGTGATTGAAATCTCATTGTGTGTGTTGTATGTGACCTTTCCTGCATCATGTAAATGTTTCATGTGTTCGTGTGGGTCAGATGTGCAGACAGGTTTTGTGAAGGAGGTTCATGACTTCGTGCTGGAGCAGTTCAGCAGCAGCCAATCAGAGATGCAGAGGGTTCTGCATGAAGAGCGGTTGCCGGGGGAACCCAGTCCTCTCAAGCTCCGTTGTCATGCCAACGCAGCCTGTGTGGACCTCATGGTGTGGGCTGTCAAGGATGAGCAGGGTCTGTTGTTTACATCACGCTGTTTATAGAGTAATACATAAACAACACAAGAAATGACATTTTACGTTCAAGCTTTTAGCTGATGCTTAAATTCAAAGTGCGCGCTATACAAACTTTGAACAATGTTTAAGACGAGGGACAGAAAATAAGACCATAAATAAGCGACAACATGTGTGTTAAACATTATTCTACAGGGAAAAAACTTTTCCTTTTTTGTTGTCACACAGGTTACATTACATAGACAAATCATTTAAAATCATAAAGATGAATGTAACTTTGAAATAATGTAATCATGAATATGAATATTCATCAATATTTATGAATTGTATTTGTTTCAGGAGCGGAGAACCTGTGCACCAAACTGTCAGAGAAACTTCAATCCAAAACATCTAGTAAAGTCATCATCGCTCACATGCCGCTGCTCATCTGCTGTCTGCAGGTACACAGTCAGATCTGACACCGAAAATAACAGAATGACCCGTCTGTCTCTCCGTGACCCGTCTGTCTCTCCGTGACCCGTCTGTCTCTCCGTGACCCGTCTGTCTCTCCGTGACCCGTCTGTCTCTCTGTCTGCTCTCTGTCGCAGGGTTTAGGGCGTCCGTGACCCGTCTGTCTCTCCGTGACCCGTCTGTCTCTCCGTGACCCGTCTGTCTCTCCGTGACCCGTCTGTCTCTCTGTCGCAGGGTTTAGGGCGTCCGTGACCCGTCTGTCTCTCCGTGACCCGTCTGTCTCTCCGTGACCCGTCTGTCTCTCCGTGACCCGTCTGTCTCTCTGTCGCAGGGTTTAGGGCGTCCGTGACCCGTCTGTCTCTCTGTCGCAGGGTTTAGGGCGTCCGTGACCCGTCTGTCTCTCTGTGACCCGTCTGTCTCTCTGTCGCAGGGTTTAGGGCGTCTGTGACCCGTCTGTCTCTCTGTCGCAGGGTTTAGGGCGTCTGTGACCCGTCTGTCTCTCTGTCGCAGGGTTTAGGGCGTCTGTGACCCGTCTGTCTCTCTGTCGCAGGGTTTAGGGCGTCTATGACCCGTCTGTCTCTCTGTGACCCGTCTGTCTCTCTGTGACCCGTCTGTCTCTCTGTGACCCGTCTGTCTCTCTGTCGCAGGGTTTAGGGCGTCTATGACCCGTCTGTCTCTCTGTGACCCGTCTGTCTCTCTGTCGCAGGGTTTAGGGCGTCTGTGACCCGTCTGTCTCTCTGTCGCAGGGTTTAGGGCGTCTGTGACCCGTCTGTCTCTCTGTCGCAGGGTTTAGGGCATCTGTGACCCGTCTGTCTCTCTGTCGCAGGGTTTAGGGCGTCTGTGACCCGTCTGTCTCTCTGTCGCAGGGTTTAGGGCGTCTATGACCCGTCTGTCTCTCTGTGACCCGTCTGTCTCTCTGTCGCAGGGTTTAGGGCGTCTATGACCCGTCTGTCTCTCTGTGACCCGTCTGTCTCTCTGTCGCAGGGTTTAGGGCGTCTATGACCCGTCTGTCTCTCTGTGACCCGTCTGTCTCTCTGTCGCAGGGTTTAGGGCGTCTGTGACCCGTCTGTCTCTCTGTCGCAGGGTTTAGGGCGTCTGTGACCCGTCTGTCTCTCTGTCGCAGGGTTTAGGGCGTCTGTGCGAGCGTTTTCCTGTGATCGCTCACTCGGCCACAATGTCTCTGAAGGACTTCCTGGTGATTCCGTCGGCTGTGCTGATTAAACTCCATAAGTATCACAGTCAGTACAGCTCAGGTGAGTTCAGTCGTCTCTGTGTTTTCTCTCTGTGTCTGAAGAACCGTCTCAAATCCTCTTTTCAAATGTTGTTAGGAGGGGGCGGGATTAAAATCAACGTGACCAATGAACATTCCCTGTCCACTCTCAACCTGCTGTATAGCAGAAAAGATCAGCCGTCCATGTACGAGCAGCTCCGAGACGTCTCCATCGACAACATCTGCAGGTCTCATTCATTTCTCATTCATTTCTCGGAGACTGTGACGAGCGTATGATGTCACCGGTGTCTCTCGGTTCTGTATCTTACAGATGTCTTAAAGCAGGTCTCACGATGGATCCTGTTATAGTAGAGGCTTTCTTAGCCAGTCTGTCAAACCGACTCTACATCTCACAAGAAAACGACAAGTGAGAAAACAAACACACTCTCTCTCTGTCATCCTGTCTGTTATATTGAATGATGTTGACAGGGTTAATCTCTCCTCAGGGACGCTCATCTCATTCTGGACCACACCATCCGTGCTCTGGGTCACATCGCCGTGGCAATGAGAGACAGCCCTAAGGTGATGGAGCCCATCCTGCAGATCTTACAGCAGAAGTTCTGTCAGCCTCCATCACAGCTGGATGTGCTCATCATAGACCAGCTGGGCTGTATGGTCATCACTGGAAATGTAAGAATCACTGCTGTGACTTTATTTGTAGAATTTGATGTGAGGAGAGCAGATGGTTGATGACGTTGTGTTTCTCTAACATACACACGTGTTTCTTTTACTACAGCAATACATTTATCAGGAGGTTTGGAATCTCTTTCAGCAGATCAGTGTCAAAGCAAGTAATGTTGTGTATTCTGCCACCAAAGACTACAAAGATCACGGATACAGGTGCGTGTGTGCGAGTGCGCAAGTGCGTGCGTGCGTGTGTGCGCGAGTGCGTGCGTGCGTGTGTGCGCGAGTGTAAGTGTTCTTGCCGGTCATTCTTCATTTGCAATGGTAAATGGTATCTCTTTACAACAGTTAAAATTCATTAATAAAATCATGAAATATATGTATTTTTGTATTGAAAAAGTTAATTGTCAAAAGTTAAAGTTCACATCATGTTCCTGTGATGAAATCACAATATTGTAACACTTTAATAACCCAAATAAAGAAACTATATTATAAATAAAGATTTCATGTAACAGATGCACTTCAATTAATCTTAAGTATATTTAAAATATAACGTATATTTGAAGTTGAAAAAAATAACTATAATTTTGTTATATTTTAGGAAAAGTGCCCTTCACCCATTTCATGTCTATAGTATTACAACAATACAGATTTAAGAAAATATACTTCCATCTTCTTTTTACTGGATATTACATATTAAAGCTAATTTTAATACATGGTAATTAATTTGTTTAATAAAAGACACATTTTTACTTTCACTCCAGCAAAATCTGACAAAACCTCATGTTGGGGACATTTGAGGATGATGTTCTTACAACAAATGAAAAAATATTTGTTTATGTTTGTGTGTGTGTAGGCACTGTTCTTTAGCTGTGATAAATGCTCTGGCGAATATCGCAGCTAACCTGCAGGGGGAGCAGCTGGTGGATGAGCTGTTGGTGAATCTGCTGGAGCTGTTTGTTCAGCTCGGACTCGAGGGAAAGAGAGCGAGTGAACGGGCCAGTGATAAAGGTCCTGCTCTGAAGGTTTGTCTGTGATAGTTTCATTTTTCATATTTTATTAACTGATAAACTGTTAATCAGAAGAAATACACAGTGTGTGTGTGCGTGTGTGTGTGTGCGTGTGTGTGTGTGCGTGCGTGTGTGTGTGTGTGTGTGTGTGTGTGTGTGTGTTATGTCATTGTGTGTTTCTGTGTTCTAGGCATCCAGCAGTGCTGGTAATCTGGGAGTTCTTATTCCAGTAATCGCTGTGGTAAGACGCACGCACACCTATACAGGCCCCTCATTTGTTCAGTGGTTAGATGATGGCGCTAGCAACAGCAAGGTCATGGGTTTGATCCCAGGGATTGCACATACTCAAAAACAAATGTATAGTAAAATGTAATGTATTTACGGTATTTATAAATTATAATTGTTTTGTAGAATTTAACAAATTTGGACATTTGGCAATCTATTTTACCTTTTGCTTTTTATTGATCTTATGCCTTGACTATATGCCTTTACTATTTTTATCTTTTAATAGAGGGTTTGTTTACACTCCTGGGGTGTTAAATATTTTCAGAAATTTTTGTATTTTAAAAGAAATGGAAGAATTGTAGCTGCATTCACTCGTCTTGTATGATTGTTTTTTTACTGAATATTGGTTTGCATTTACATATAAAACATAATTTAGTGTAAATGTGCTAAAACAAAGGGGATTTTTCTTTATCTATCTACATAAATTTCCTGCTTATCTCTTTTCATTCCTTGCATTTACATTTGTTGTTTTTGGGTGAATTATTATTCTGTGGTTGAGATCTTGAGCTCGTGTGGTTAGACTTTAACTCGACTGATAAATATTTACTTTGCTTGCAAAATGTCCTGCCATGTTTTTGGTACACGAGTGATGTTTTCATTCAGCCTTTGAACAGACGACTTCAGTTTAACAAACCTCTGATTCATTTATTATCAGTGCTTACATTACAAAAGTCTCACTTGTCAAAACATGACACATTTTTTTAATAGTGATATATGATGAAACTGTCTGCTTATGGACAGTTTGTGTTTGCGTGAATGTGTGTCTTTAGCTTCTTGAAGGGTCGACCACACGTCCCATGAAGACCACACAGCCTGTGCGATGCTCATAGATGAGGAAGAGAAAGGGCCGGTCCACGACAAAACGTGTCTGTGTTGATAAAGGCATAAAGCCCACGTGTGTCAATGCTGCCGCCTCGGTTCCCTCTTCATTAACTGTGATTGTGCCCTGATGCTTGAACTGAGAGAGAGAGAGAGAGAGAGAGAGAGAGAGTATGTTTTGTTAGTTTAGTAACCTCACTAACACACCAACACAATGAAGAATAAAAATATAAGATGTTAACAGCATAGTTCAGCCAAAAATGACAATTCTTTCATTATTTACTCAAACCTGTTCGAGTTTCTTTCTTCTTCAGAACACAACAGAAGATATTTTGAAGAATGTTGATCGTCAAACAACACTGAACTACATTGACTTCCATTGTATGAACACAAAACCACTGACACATTTCTCGAAATATCTTCTTTGTGTTCCACCAAGGAAAGACTCACATACAGATTTACAAACACATGAGAGAGATTAAATGATGACAGAATTTAGATTTTTTATCCCTTAAAGCATTACACATCTTGCATTTACAACACTCGGCTGTTGTCCAGTGAAATGGCCGGTGTAGTAACTCCGGAAAGGCCTACCAGTCTATAAGTGAGAAAGATCTAAACTATATTTGTTGTCTTACCCAGTTAATGATGACTTTCTCAGAGGTCATGGGGGTGAAGTCTCCCTGCTTCGTGAACAGATCTGTCAAGCCCATTTCTTTCAAGTGTTCGATCAGATCGTAGCTCTGCTCCAGTTTAAACCGAGGGAACACCACCTCACGAGTCCTACAGAAAAGAGCACAAACGCACCAATGAGAATTCTTTTATTTTCAGTTAAAGCTATCTGAAAAAATGATTTCATCAACAGTATTTAGCCAAGCAAAATGAAGAACTGAATGGTGTCTGTGCCAATGTGTTTAGTGCGCCAGTGCACTCACGGTGATCCCAGTTCGATTCCCGCCTCAAGTCTTTAGCAAACTCGCTTTCCTGTTTCTGCCCAAATTATTGGGCAACCCAAATGGTTCTTCTGTGGCATCGCCCAAAATGCGCTTTCTGACCGGATAAGTTCAGGAGCAAAATTTCGGAACGAGTCAAGAGGACTGTCGTTTGTGAATTAAGTTTTCCTTCAGGCCATTTCCCCAATCGCATTCGCACCGCAACTATTTAGTGACGTAAGCCGTTCGACAGCAACGTCCTTTAAGTGCCGACAAACAACAAAAGTCAATGAGCGTTTGCTTACGTCACTGCTGGTTTAGACCCTGCCTCGGAGAAGGAGCTAAAGGGTTCCTCCAAAAAGGTTCTCCTGAATTAAAATTCCTGCGGTGCGAACACAAAGCAGGTAATTCCGTCCCAGAACTTTGAAATCGTTCCTGCGGTGCGAAAGCCCCTTAAGAGACCTTTTGTAGCATCTTTATTTTTAAAAACGCATTCAAGCATCCGTTATCCCTGTTTATTACCTCAGATCACAGGGAATTGGGTTCTATGATCCTTAACCCTAGAATGTGATGTTGATGTGAATATTGTTCCAGGACCAACAAGGATAATAAGCACATGATCTACTTGATAAGAACATGAGAAGAGTTGGTGTGTTACCTGTTGGTCATGTTGTTGAGCCACTTGTTGATGAGAGTTGGCGATATCTCCTGCTCCAGAGATCTCATCCCTGAGAGTTTCTGAGGAACGGCGATGAGCATGCTGATGTTTCCAGCGTATGGCAGCTGCAGAACGTCACAGTTCAGCTCGTGGTCGGCCGCTGCCAGATAACTGCCCTTGTTCTGCATCATGGGCACACGCACCTGCTGCTTCTCGTTCACGCGGAAGTTCCGGAAGTGCGTCAGCTCTTTGGGAAACTTCTGCTCCCACGTACCTGCAGTTGACGTGGAGTGAAAATAAACATGACTTTGAGATCTTCATTTAGAGACAATACATCTGATTTTGAATCATATGGGTTTGAATGGATTCACCTTTGAAGTAGAGGTAGTTGAGTAACATGATGACCATGTTGGGGTCAACACTCTTGAGCGGCTCTTTTATCAGGCCTTTAGTGATCTTCTGAATGCGCTGGTTAGCCTTCACCAAGAAAGCAGGGTCAGAAAAATCCACAGACTGCGGCTCGGCGAAGTAATGCGTCTTGGCACCGCCACGGAACCCATCCCGTATGTGCACGTTTCGTCTCACGTACAGATCGTTGATGGAGCGTAACGTGTAGCCAAAGTTTCGTCTGAACAGCCGGTGTGTGAGCTTGCGGAACAGCTTGTGCACGGTCGTGTTGTCGTAGTGCGTGCTGGCGTTGACAAATTCGGAAAACCCCAGAGTTTGGAAAAGTTGTTCTTGAGCGTTAGGCCCGACCCCGAGAGCCATCATACCCATCGCGATTGAGATTCCAACAGGAGCCAATAAGATGTTGTCTGTTTGGTTGAGTCGATTGCGAATTTTTCTATAAAGCCTAAAACCAAAGCGCCCGTTGACCACGTTGATGCGCTGCAGGCGCGTTCGCCCGTGGAATAGGCGTAAGAGGCGTGCCCGCCGTATTTTGGGGTCGGTGGGTTCGGAGAAGAGGTCGAGGTCAGGGGCCGGGGTGGAGATTTCATCTATGGCATCACCGTCGCTGTAGTCATCTTCACCCTCTGCCAGGATCTTATCAAAGTCGATGTAGTCTTCTTCATCCAGTCCTTCCAGAGGCAGATCGTTCGTGACTGTGTTCTCACGGTGGAAGTCCAGGGGAATGGACTCGATGTCCGTGTTCTCTCCACCGGGAGAGTGTCCACTCGCATCCACCGGTGTTTTGTCCTGGTGTCCACTGAAGTGTGAACTGAGATCTTTTACCCCAGCGAGAGCGGGGGTGCTCAGAAGAGAGACTACAGTTATGATCGAAATAAACCACATCCTAAAAAACAAAACACGCTTGTACAATCCCAAATGTGAAATATCACAGTCAGAATCGTTTAAATGCTGAAATGAAGCGCTTACCTTCTCTCTCCCTCTGTAGTCTCTTGTTTGTGAAAATGTTCTTCAATTGGACTTTGTGTCTTCACTGATCAAACACAACTGAGTTCAAACAGCTTTAAAGGGATAGTTCACCTAAAAATGACAAACCTGTTCGAGTTTCTTCTTCAGAACACAAAAGAAGCTATTTTGAAGAATGTTGATAACCAAATAATATTGAACTTCCTCAACATTTCTCAACATATCTTCTTTTGTGTTCCACTGATGAAAGCCACATGAGGAGAATAAATAATGACAGAATTTAGATATTTTTTTGGGTGAACTTTAAACCATAAAATGCATTTCTCTCGTTCTGAAAGTGAAAGTGGTTGTGTGTGTGTGATTTTTGCAGCTAACCCGGCGATTGCCCCCCGTTAAAGAAGCAAAACCGCGTCTGCAGAAGCTCTTCAGAGATTTCTGGCTGTATTCTGTGGTCATGGGGTTTGCTGTGGAAGGATCTGGTAAATTAAATCACACCAGATACTCTTGTGTTATGAAGAGTGTTTTTACAGTGTGTTTGTGTTGTAGGTCTGTGGCCTGAGGAATGGTACGAGGGTGTTTGTGAGATTGCCACTAAATCTCCTCTGCTGACGTTTCCCAGCGGAGAGCCACTGCGTTCAGAGCTTCAGTATAACTCGGCTCTGAAGAACGACACCGTTACACCCGTATGCTAAACTCTCTCAACAGTCAGAACACACAAATACATACAGTCCTAATGTATACTGTACATAATATTTTATTTTGAATATTTGTCTTGGAAGGCGGAGTTAAGTGAACTGCGCAGCACTATCATCAATTTGTTGGATCCGTCACCCGAGGCGGCTGCTCTCATCAATAAACTCGACTTCGCCATGTGCACGTATCTGCTGTCTGTCTACAGACTCGAGTACATGAGGTTAAAGATGCTCACCGGTTCTTTCTTTGAATAACTCCTCCTCCTAAATTACAGTCATTATAGTGATTTAATGTGTAATTTACTTTTCAACATCTGTGCTCTCTCTCTCTCTCTCTCTCTCTCTCTCTCTCTCTCTCTCTCGCTCTCTCTCTCTCTCTCGCTCTCTCCTCTCTCTCTCTCTCTCTCTCGCTCTCTCTCTCTCTCTTTCTCCCCTCTCTCGCTCTCTCTCTCTCTCTCTCTCTCTTCTCTCTCTCTCTCTCGCTCTCGCTCTCTCTCTCTCTCTTTCTCCCCTCTCTCGCTCTCTCTCTCTCTCTCTCTCTCTCTCTCCCCTCTCTCGCTCTCGCTCTCTCTCTCTCGCTCTCTCTCTCTCTCCTCCTCTCTCGCTCGCTCTCTCTCTCTCTCTCTCTCTCTCTCTCTCTCTCTCTCGCTCTCTCTCTCTCTCTCTCTCTCTCGCTCTCTCTCGCTCTCTCTCGCTCTCCTCTCTCTCGCTCTCTCTCTCGCTCTCTCTCTCTCTCGCTCGCTCTCTCTCTCTCTCGCTCTCGCTCTCTCTCTCTCTCTCTCTCGCTCGCTCTCTCTCTCCCTCCTCGCTCTCTCTTCTCCCCCCTCTCTCTCTCTCTCTCTCTCTCTCCCCCCCCCCCTCTCTCTCTTTCTCCCTGCTCTCTCTCTTTCTCTCTCTCTCAGGATGTTGCACTCAAATGATGCTGACCGTTTCCAAGTGATGTTCAGGTATTTTGAGGACAAAGCTATCCAGAAGGACAAGTCAGGTCAGAAAACACATTTTAATACAGTTCAGATGAATGATGGGGCAATGAAAAAATCATGATATTTCTCTCTAAATCTATTTTTATGTATTATCATCAGATTAAAATCATCCAAATATTCACAATATTGTTTCATTTTATATAATTAACAATCGTAATGACTCAATCTTAGTGAACTCCCCCTCTCTTTTTCAGTATTCGATCAAAAGTCTTTCTCTTTCCTTCTGTCACTTTCTTTTTCCCTCAATTACATTTTTCATATAATCGTTTTTTGTGGCATTATTCAGTGTAGTTACATTATTGGCAAAACTTTATACATAAAACAAGCATTGACTTGCAGGTATGATGCAGTGTGTGATATGTGTAGGTGATAAAGTCTTTGAGGTTTTCCTGCAGATGATGGCTGAGAAGGTCAGTAGATTTCATTCAATGTTTTCAGGTTCTCTCTCAGTATTGATTATTAATCACTTATTATTGATGGTCACTTCAGCCCAAGACTAAAGAGCACGAGGAGGAGCTCGAGCGACATGCTCAGTTCCTATTGGTCAACTTTAACCACACCCACAAGAGGATCCGCAGGGTTGCAGACAAATATCTCTCTGGACTTGCTGAAACGTAAATGACTCGATGATTCGCTGTTTGTTGAGCTGCTTATGTCTTTGTGCTGAGCTTAGCATATACATTCTTCTTTTTATTCTTTATCCACAGAAAAAGGAACTTCTTCACCCAATGTTATACTTTATGTATCATATCATATCATATATATATATATATATATATATATATATATAGTATTGGTTTGCTGGTCTTTATTTGGTTTTTGCTGGTTCTCTTTTCTTACAAGTAACCAAAACTGATTAAAAACCAGTCAATAAACCATCTTGACCATCTTGGAATTGTTTAAAATGTTTTCAGATGTGTTTTTTGAGTTTTAACTGGGAGCATAGCAACATATTATTAACAGCTATACAAACACTGAAAGTCTATCTGGTTCTGTCCATATGTCCTTCAGGTTTCCTCATCTCTTGTGGAGTGGAAGAGTTTTGAAGACCATGTTGGATATCTTACAGACTCTGTCTCTCTCTCTCAGTGCTGTAAGGCTTCATGAGATCATACATGACAGCTGTTACTCATATTTACACCTGCATGTCAGTTAAATGATCTAACGACTTGTTTCATGCTGACAGGACATCCACAAAGATCAGCCGTACTACGACATTCCAGACACTCCGTACAGAATAACAGTCCCGGACACACATGAAGCCAGAGAGGTGAGACTGAACTGAGCCTTACATAAGCCATAAATGTACTCGGTCCGAGATGAGTCTGAGCATTGTGTTTGTAGGGCATCGTGAAGGACTTTGCCGCTCGGTGTGGAGAGATCTTGAAGGAGGCAATGAAATGGGCCGCTTCGGTCACCAAGTCCCATCTTCAGGTGAGTACAACCCGAAAATTATCAATGTTTTATGTTATACCATGGTACTTTTTATAAAGTGCTGTTGGTGAATGTCTGTTTCTCTCTGTTGTAGGAGTATCTGAATAAACATCAGAACTGGATGTCGGGTTTGTCTCAGCACACTGGTCTGGCAATGGCCACTGAAAGTATTCTGAGTTTTGCAGGATACAACCGCCAGAGCTCAACGCTCGGGGTGAGAAGCACACCCAACACACTCATCATCTCTGTTACTGTCCACAAACACCCACTATCTCTGTCACTGCACTAAAACACCCGCCATCTCTGTCACTGCACTAAAACACCCGTCATCTCTGTCACTGCACTAAACACCCGTCATCTGTGTCACTGCACTAAAACACCCGCCATCTCTGTCACTGCACTAAAACACCCGCCATCTCTGTCACTGCACTAAAACACCCGTCATCTGTGTCACTGCACTAAAACACCCGTCATCTGTGTCACTGCACTAAAACACCCGTCATCTGTGTCACTGCACTAAAACACCCGCCATCTCTGTCACTGCACTAAAACACCAGTCATCTCTGTCACTGCACTAAAACACCCATCATCTCTGTCACTGCACTAAAACACCCGCCATCTCTGTCACTGCACTAAAACACCAGTCATCTCTGTCACTGCACTAAAACACCCATCATCTCTGTCACTGCACTAAAACACCAGTCATCTCTGTCACTGCACTAAAACACCCATCATCTCTGTCACTGCACTAAAACACCAGTCATCTCTGTCACTGCACTAAAACACCCGCCATCTTTGTCACTGCACTAAAACACCCATCATCTCTGTCACTGCACTAAAACACCCGCCATCTCTGTCACTGCACTAAAACACCCGCCATCTCTGTCACTGCACTAAAACACCCGCCATCTCTGTCACTGCACTAAAACACCCGTCATCTCTGTCACTGCACTAAAACACCCGTCATCTGTGTCACTGCACTAAAACACCCGCCATCTCTGTCATCCGCCATCTCTGTCACTGCACTAAAACACCCGTCATCTCTGTCACTGCACTAAAACACACGTCATCTCTGTCACTGCACTAAAACACCCGCCATCTCTGTCACTGCACTAAAACACCCGCCATCTCTGTCATCCGCCATCTCTGTCATCTGCACTAAAACACCCGTCATCTCTGTCACTGCACTAAAACACCCGCCATCTCTGTCACTGCACTAAAACACCCGCCATCTCTGTCACTGCACTAAAACACCCGCCATCTCTGTCATCCGCCATCTCTGTCATCTGCACTAAAACACCCGTCATCTCTGTCACTGCACTAAAACACCCGTCATCTCTGTCACTGCACTAAAACACCCGCCATCTCTGTCACTGCACTAAAACACCCGCCATCTCTGTCACTGCACTAAAACACCCGCCATCTCTGTCACTGCACTAAAACACCCGCCATCTCTGTCATCCGCCATCTCTGTCACTGCACTAAAACACCCGCCATCTCTGTCACTGCACTAAAACACCCGTCATCTCTGTCACTGCACTAAAACACCCGCCATCTCTGTCACTGCACTAAAACACCCGCCATCTCTGTCACTGCACTAAAACACCCGTCATCTCTGTCACTGCACTAAAACACCCGCCATCTCTGTCATCCGCCATCTCTGTCACTGCACTAAAACACCCGTCATCTCTGTCACTGCACTAAAACACCCGCCATCTCTGTCACTGCACTAAAACACCCGTCATCTCTGTCACTGCACTAAAACACCCGTCATCTCTGTCACTGCACTAAAACACCCGTCATCTCTGTCACTGCACTAAAACACCCGCCATCTCTGTCACTGCACTAAAACACCCGCCATCTCTGTCACTGCACTAAAACACCCGTCATCTCTGTCACTGCACTAAAACACCCGTCATCTCTGTCACTGCACTAAAACACCCGCCATCTCTGTCATCCGCCATCTCTGTCATCTGCACTAAAACACCCGTCATCTCTGTCACTGCACTAAAACACCCGCCATCTCTGTCACTGCACTAAAACACCCGCCATCTCTGTCACTGCACTAAAACACCCGCCATCTCTGTCACTGCACTAAAACACCCGCCATCTCTGTCACTGCACTAAAACAAAAATCAAAAAAATCTCTGTCACTGCACTAAAACACCCATCAATTGTGATACTGTGAAAAGTTACAAAAACTCACAACATTGTTCATGCACTAACTCCTAACACTTCTTTAACAGTATAACTCCATATTTGATTATTTAATACTAATGTATAGTTTATAGAGCATGTTCATTTTATTTTGCTTTAAATGTTATGTTGATGTGCGTGTTGTGTCATTTTACTCTGGTTTTGTGCTGTTTGTGCTCCATCACCCGATAACTCATCTGTGTGTGCGCTTCATTGGCTGGTCATGGTTTGCTGGGTGTGGCCTGCTCTGTGCCCCTCCCCCTTCCTCCCAGGCAGTTTTTCCTCAGGTTTGTACAGTGGTGCTCATGTCCTCTGTTGTTTTGTTTATTTGCTCTGTGTGTAACTCTCATCAGTTATGAACTCATGCAGTGCTCACAGACGGATGTTTTAAGAGACACTGATTTTTGTAATCTTCAGGCGACTCAGCTGACCGAACGGCCCACCTGTGTGAAGAAAGATTATTCCAACTTCATGGCGTCTCTGAACCTGAGGAACCGCTACACTGGAGAAGTACAGACACTTTAAAAAAAATTTTTTTTCTTTTAAGATAATTGTGAATTTCAGTCAGAAGTTATATTGTGCATAAAGAAAGTCCATTACACTTATTAGCACTAAAGAACATATATATATACATACATTTAAATGGTAAAATCTTAATACTTCTTGTTATTATAGCTTGTGCTTTCATTCATTTATGCTGATTTGACAAAAATTATAGAATCTATTGAGAATAATTGAATGATATAAATAAATGAGCTTTTTATATTAAAAATATTGTTTTAAAAAGTTATTACAAATATAAAATTTCCAATGCATCAGATTATTTCAATTTAATGACATTAATGTGTGTGTAGGTGGCAGGGATGCTGCAGTTCGCTCAGGCCACACGCAGCGAGTCAAATCTCAGTAAACTGATGGTGTCTCAGATGTCTGAAGCTCTGGAGAATAAAGACTCGGATGCTTTCACACAGAACATGTTTAAAATGACAGCGCTCCTCATCAGCACTAAAGGTAACACACATACATTAAACATCAGATCTCTGATATCCGAACGATAAACTCAAACTCTCTGTCTGTGTTTTCAGAGCTGGATCTTCAGTTACTTCATCATCTGTGCTGGTCTCCTATGAAGATGTTTGTGGAGCAGGGCATGGAGACGGCCATCGCCTGCTGGGAGTGGCTGCTCGCCGCACGCGCTGGGATTGAAGTACAGGTGATGCTCCAGATGTATGACTGACATACAGCAGCGTGATGTTAAACACGGAGCTCACGCTGATGTTTGTGTGTAGTTTATGCGTGAGATGGCGGGAGCGTGGCAGATGACGGTGGAGCTGAAAATGGGTCTCTTCTCAGAGATGGAACCGGAGGCGGATCCTTTAGCGGCATCAGAGGAGCGTCAGCCTGTTCCTCGCCCACCTGATGTCACCCCACATTCTCTCTGGATTGAGGTCTGTATCATTCTACCTACATTTACTCTTGTTGGAGGATACAGCAAACATACTGTGAACAGTGTGCTCATTTTCTGGATAACCTACAAGCAGAGCTCACTGCACACCGTATACTGCGTTCATTCTGACATACTGTGTAATGCTTCAGATTCTAGGCAAAGTATCAAAACCTAATCACTTTAGTATTTAGATTAGATTCAACTTTATTGTCATTGCACATGTTCAAGTACATGGTGTAGTAATATATTAATATATACTGCAGTATTCAGTACAGTTTATCGATTCATTACAGTTGATACCACAGAATACTATAGTATACATTAACCCCAAAAAACTACTGTACAGTAATATACTACAGTTTACTAGAGTAAATATAATATATAGTATATACTGTATTTACAGTATTATTCACTGTGGAAAGCACAAAATATGTATTAAAATGAACATGTAAACTTACATTAGTGCTTCACAACATAAAACCTAATCACTTTAGTATTTCGTGTAGTAAACTGTATTCAAATTCTTAGTTAATATAGTGGTTTTTAAACCGTACTGTAGTAAATATTAAAGTATACTACAGTATTAACAGTTCAAACATCAGAAATTGCTATACTGTAGTGTAGTATAGTACAATTTACCACAGTTTACTATAGTAAATATTAATGTATACTGTCGTATTTGGTACAGTTTATCGATTCATTACAGTGCAGAATACTATACTATACATTAACAATAACAAAAAAGTATATTACTGTACTGTAATATACTACAGTTTACTAGAGTAAATATTATTACACCTTAGCTTTGTATACTGTGCTAGGCAGTTTTTACTGCACTTATGCATTTTGTTTTCTTATGTTGTTCCAATTGCTTCCATTGTTTATCTCATTTGTAAGTCGCTTTGAATAAAAGCGTCTGCTGAATGACTAAATGTAAATGCACTACAGTTGATACTACAAAATACTATAGTATACATGACAAAAAAATGTATATTACTGTACTGCAATCTACTACAGTTTGCTAGAGTAAATATAATATATAGTATACACTGTATTTACAGTATTATTCACTGTGGAAAGCACGAAATATGTATTAAAATGAACATGTTAACTTACATTAGTGCTTCATAATAAGTGTGTGTGTTTGTGAAGTTTTTAGTGCAGAGATTTGAAATCGCTAAGTACAGCAGTGCGGATCAGGTGGAGATTTTCACGGGTCTTCTTCAGAGAGCTCTGTCCATCAGTGTCGGTGGACCCAAGAGCGGTCTGAACCGTCATGTAGCTGCTTTAGGACCCAGATTCAGGTGATGATTCAAACACATTCAGAACACCTCTGCATCTCTGAATGATTGACAGCATTTATATGATCAATGATGCGTTTCATTCTGTGCTTCTGTTCATATGTGTGTTTCAGGCTCCTGACTCTGGGTCTAACTCTCCTGCATGCTGATGTTGTGACGAACGCCACCATCCGAAATGTCCTCCGAGAGAAAATCTACTCCACAGCTTTCGATTACTTCAGGTACACATACACCAACACGATTAACAATAGAAGTAATATAGAGTTTCTCATCGGTTAATGCTGTGTTGTTGTTTGTGTGTCAGTGTTGCTCCGCGGTTCCCCACTCAGCCAGAGAAGCGTCTGCGTGAGGACATCTGTATTATTATAAAGTTTTACGCGTGTCTGCTGTCTGACAAGAAATATCTCACTGCTACACAACTCGTACCACCAGGTAACAAATCTTCTTCACTCAGCTAAAGTTTATTATAAACCACATGAACAAATACTCTAGTATACTATTTACCAATCTATAGCAAATAGATCAAATGTAGCGTTTACTATGGTAATCTAGTGAATTGTAGTACACTGTAGTATAGACTATAGTAAACTGATACACTAGTAAATATTGCAATATACTATAGTGAACACTAGCGGTCAAAAGTTTTGGGACACTTGAGCAAAATGTTTCTCATTATTTAAATAAAAACTTTTGGTGTTTGCTTAACTATCTGAAATTAGTTTAGTAGACAAAAATATAATTTTCCAAACATACATTTAATAATTTTATTTAATAAATTTTTTTTTAAATGGATAACTTTGACTGAATAATAAAGAAAGAACAGCCAATAAGAACCCAGAATAGATCAAACTGCTTGAGAAAATTACATAAAACATTTTCACAAATTCTAATCGAAAAGTGAAGACGATAAAATATAACATGTTTTATTTTATTTTTTTTAAATGACAACATAATTCCCATAGTTCCCTTTGTTTTATTTCATAATTTTGATGAGTTTATTATTATAATAAAATGTGGGAAAAATATGAACACGTAAGTGTTGACCGCTAGTGTATACTATAATAGATTATAATATTTTGCAGTGTTAACTATAGTAAATTGATAAACTGTAGAAACCAATGTAGTATCCTGCAGTGTTAACTCTAATAAACTGAAATAAACCGTGTTCTGTAGTATTAACTGTGATACATGGTGTAAATACTGTAGTATACTTTAATATTTACACTATAGTTTACTAGAGTATTATTTCATGTGGGAGTAGTCATATGTATTTGTGATGTGTGTTGTGTCAGATCCGCAGGATGTGTCTGTGAACAGTCTGTCTGTGATGACGGTCACTGACTCCAGGAGCGGTCTGGACGCGGCCGTGGGCTCCAGACAGACGGTCACACAGGGATGGATCAACACATACCCGCTGTCCAGTGGAGTCTCCACACTCTCCAAAAAATCAGGTTCTGACGTTCTCTCCTTCTTCTGCCTGAGGATGTGATGTTGTGCAATATAACTGTGATGTAAATTTCTTATTCTTAGGTCTGTCAAAGAAGACAAACAGAGGAACACAACTGCATAAGTACTTCATGAAACGCAGAACATTGCTTCTGGCTCTGCTGGTGAGGATACACATCTTAAATGTCTAAATCAGATCGCATGAATGTCTTTCAGACAGATGTTGTGTGTGTGTGTGTGTGTGTGTGTGTAGGCGAGTGAGGTGGAGCGTTTGACCACATGGTACAGTCCTCTGGGCAGTCAGGAGCTTCAGATATCTGCGGAACAGTCTGTAGAGACCAGCATCGCCAACTGGAGATCCAAATACATCAGTCTGACCGAGAAACAGTGGAAGGACAACGTGAACCTCGCCTGGAGCATCGCACCATATCTCGCCTTACAACTGCCTGCCAGGTCTGTGTGTGTCTGTATGATGACATCAGCTATGTTCTCTCTCATCACATGTCACGAACATGTCGTGTTTTGAAGGTTCAAGAACACAGAAGTCATTTTTTCAGAGGTGACGCGTTTGGTTCGTCTGGATCCTGGAGCGGTCAGTGATATTCCTGAGGCCGTGAAGGTGAAGCCCACAAGCAAATAAATGCAGAAAATATTCACACATTTAATTCAACAGGAATAAAAACTGACATCAGTCTTGTTAAAGTGTCACATCTATTTTTTTGTTCATTGGGAATCTGAGAAAAGATGTTTGCTTTCTGCTTGAATGATTGTTGTATCCTCACTATGATCTTTGTGCTTCAGTTTTTAGTGACGTGGCACACTATTGATGCCGATTCTCCAGAGTTGAGTCATATATTATGCTGGGCTCCGGCCGACCCCCCCACAGGCCTGTCGTATTTCTCCAGCATGTATCCTCCGCACCCGCTGACGGCACAATACGCTGTTAAAGTTCTGCGCTCGTTCCCTCCTGTACGTCTGGAACACGCTCGCTGTTTGAGTTCTTTATCAGAGATGATGTTTAATACTGAATGTGTGTTTCAACAGGACGCTATTCTCTTCTACATTCCTCAGATTGTTCAGGCTTTGCGCTATGACAAGGTATTTCAGTCAAAATCCACTGCATTTGTATTTTTAAAGTACATTTACATTTATGCATTTGGCAGACGCTTTGGGCGACTTACATTGCATTATATTATACATTTGTTTCTGAGTATGTGCAATCCCTTGGAATCAAACCCATGACCTTGTCGTTGCTAGCGCCCTGATCTAACCACTGAGCTACAGGAAAGCTGCTTTAGGGAAAGTTAATGCAAACAAGCGTCAGCTCAGATTCTGTAAAGTTTCGTTCATTAAATCATGTAATGTGCGTTACTAACACTAAACGTGTGTGTTTTTGTGTAGATGGGATACGTGAGAGAATACATCTTATGGGCCGCTCAGAAGTCTCAGCTTCTCGCACATCAGTTCATCTGGAACATGAAGACTAACATGTACACGGATGAGGAGGGACATCAGAAAGATGGTGAGTTAAACGTCTCCTCAGCTCTTGTGTCACGGTGCTTTACCGCGGTATTCATGTTGTGTTTCTTTTGTGTTTTCTCTAGCTGATATTGGGGATCTTCTGGAGCAGATGGTTGAGGAGATCATTGGGTCTCTGTCTGGTCCGGCTAAAGATTTCTACCAGCGAGAGTTTGACTTCTTCAATAAGATCACCAATGTCTCGGCCATTATAAAGTACGTGACCGTCTGATATCACAGTTTTATGTCTTTTTCAACACATTTATAGAGAAAATTGACATGCAAACACACAAAACATCAGAAAGTAAAAAAATAACAATAATATATATACAGTATAAAAAATACAAACTTTTAAAAAATAAAGTACAAAAAAGTTGCAATAAAACCATGTAATAATATATTTATATTTTCATTTGTTCATCAGACCCATTCCTAAAGGAGATGAGCGCAGGAGAGCGTGTCTGAGAGCTCTGTCTGATATTAAAGTCCAGCCAGGTTAAAAACATCTCATAATCACAACAGTGTGAATAACATATGACAACTTTAAACATTGATTCTGAATCATTCTTGATCATGTTTTAGGCTGTTATCTGCCCAGTAACCCGGAGGCGATAGTCTTGGACATTGACTATAAATCTGGGACACCGATGCAGAGGTACAGTGAACATTAAACATCATCATCATCTTTAACAGCTGACGTCTGTCTGATGAGTTTCACTTTGTGTTTGTCATCACAGTGCCGCTAAAGCGCCTTATCTGGCCAAATTTAAGGTAAAACGCTGTGGGGTCAGCGAGCTAGAGAAAGAAGGTACAAACCCTCTCCGCATGTCCTTGTGAATGACAAACATTATGTTGATCTTAAATTTTCAGATACAAATAATAAAGGTGCGCTACACAACTTCTCTATCGACATCTGTGGTTGAAACATACTTTTTTTTCATCGTTTCTCCTGTGTGGATGGTTTAAGGTGGTTGTCTGTGATCATGTGAGATGTGATTGTATTCTTTGTGCACGATGTAAAATCTGACATGTGCCACCCCTCAAAAAAACTATTTCTGGTTTGTATAAAAATTATAATTTGTTTGTTTTAAATGAAAACTCCTGTTCAGTATATAAACACCTAAATATTAGTATTGTATATGAATATATTGAAATGACATAAACACAGTTTTGTGGTGTGTTTGTGTAGGTTTACTGTGTCGATCAGATTCACTGGATGAAACTGGCAGTGATGAAGAAGCACAGAAGATCTGCTGGCAGGCGGCCATCTTTAAAGTAGGAGACGACTGCAGACAGGTGTGTGTTATATAGATCCTGTTCTACAATCTGATTGACGTAAACGCTTAACATCAGTTGAATTCTGTGTTCATGCTTAGCGTTTGTAAACAGCTTGCACTATATTATTTGTGTTTTTGTTTGTTACTAGGTTAAAACCTTCACTTTGCACAGATCACAGTATTGTGTTGTGTGTCTGTCTATAGGACATGTTGGCTCTTCAGATCATTGGTTTGTTTAAGAACATCTTTCAGCTGGTGGGGTTGGATCTCTTCGTGTTTCCCTACAGGGTTGTTGCGACAGCACCAGGAGTGAGTTCGACTTTTTCTCAGATATTTTTAAACTTCATTTATTGGACTGCGAGTCTCTTTAGCAACACAGAACGTGTAATCGTATGGTTGTATGTCGTGTTTATTGTGCAGTGTGGAGTTATTGAATGTATTCCAGACTGTAAGTCCAGAGATCAGCTCGGCCGACAGACAGATTTCGGAATGTACGATTATTTCCGCAACCAATACGGAGATGAATCCACACTGGCATTCCAGAAGGTGAGGAAACCATAGGGTCTCCCGCTATTCAACATGGATGAAAGATGTTTTTGCTCTCTCTCTCTCTCCGTCTCTGTCTCTCTCAGGCGAGATATAACTTCATCAGGAGTATGGCTGCGTACAGTCTGTTGCTGTTTCTGCTTCAGATTAAAGACAGACACAATGGCAACATCATGTTAGACAGACAGGGACATCTCATCCACATCGGTGAGGTCACACAACATCCTTCACACACAAACACATTGATTGTAAATGGCTCTTTTGTGTGTTGTGTGTGTCCGTCCTCTTCAGATTTCGGCTTCATGTTTGAAAGTTCTCCGGGTGGGAATCTGGGATGGGAGCCGGACATCAAACTGACGGATGAGATGGTGATGATAATGGGAGGGAAGATGGAAGCCACGCCCTTCAAATGGTTCATGGAGATGTGTGTGCGCGGGTACCTGGCTGTCAGGTGACGTGTGTGTGTGTGTGTGTTTTGTTGTCATACAGTGTTAACGTGTTAGAATTGTGTTTATAACGTGTTTATTTCATCCTGCAGGCCATACATGGATGCTGTGGTTGCCTTGGTAACGCTGATGTTGGATACAGGACTGCCCTGCTTTCGCGGTCAAACTATCAAACTGCTGAAGTGAGTTTACAGCAACAGATCTCAAGAAAATATGGTTGTATTATAAATACATATTTCTTTTTGTTTTTAAGTAATTGGTTAAGTAAACCGCAGTAGAATAAAGAAACAAAGACAAACAAATGTTTTTGTGTCACAGGCAGCGTTTTAATCCTGGAGTGAGTGAGAAAGAAGCAGCGGCTTTTATCATCAAAGTCATACAGAACTGCTTCCTGAGTAGCAGGTCAGTGTGTCTCGCTCACATTTCGTTTCCTAAATAATGTATATAATGCAGTAATAAAACAAAATTATAATATATGTTTTAGGAGTAAAACGTATGATATGATCCAGTACTATCAAAACCAGATTCCATACTGAAGACCAGAGGACACAGTCTGTATGTTGTTGTTCTTTTTAACGTTGATGTGTTTTAGCATGAATTTATAATATCAGCACTTGCTCATGTGAGATGAATGTTTGTTCTGTATTTTTCTTTTGTTGCATGACCTGAGTTCACACTTTAAAGATTAGTTAAAGATTATTTTATTACCGTCTCAGTTTAAATGAAAGGTTTGTTTAATCTGACATTTCAGTTCTACCATAGAACAGTAAAAAGCTTGACGTGGTCTTTTCCTGACAGCAGCGGTTCATTGAGAACATGTGTCCCAATAATGAAAACAAACACCCTGACCGTGTCACATGTCCTGTGTTGTGATGTTAGATTTTATTTTCTGTGTGAAATGGATTTATTAATAAATTAAATAAAAAAATAAAATTAAAATTAAATCAAATAGTCTAACAGATGTGGTTACTATGAACTATGATGTTGTGGAAAAGACCTCTGGATTTAAAGTAAATATATTTTTATTTTTGTGTAAATGATCTCTTTAAGGCACTAAGAAAAGATATTTCTCTTGTTTGAATGTTTCTTTTAAATGATATTTATTGTTTTGAATTATATTTATTGTGAGATCATAGATATTAGGTAAGAGAGAATTTAAAAAGTTTAAATGTTTAATATTTTGTGGATCTTGACTCACACAGTTTCTATATTTATTGATCAGTGCGTTGTGCATTTGTCTGTCATTGTTACATTGGTTTTCTGCTTTTTTCAGTTCTTATTTATGGAGTATTTGCTCTGTAATACTGAATTTGTCTGTAATACTGAATTGAATAAATGTCTACAGTAACTCTTTACGGTGCATGTGCTTATTTACTAAAACATACAGGTGATAAAAACAAAACTGCATCTGTTAGCCTCTCGCTAAGGCTTTAAATTTGCATGTGGGGTAAAGACAAAATGACAAAAATGTACAGTAATGCCATTACAACAAAGAACACACAGAGACATCTGTTCTCATTTTAACCACCAGATGTCTCTTTCCTCGATCAGCTACTGTGAGGTTATGGTTTACATTATACTGTATGTCCAATTCAGCTTATCATTTACAACAGTTACAGTAAGTTATATTATGCTTATTCAGTAAACTATACAATCGTTCTTTATTTGTCATAAAATCACAGCGTGTACAGAATCACAACATCAAGCATACGAAACTTTGCACTCGTAACTTTAAAGAATAAATGTATGAATAGCAGGTGTGTTTAAGTGCATATTTTCAAAGGTGACCTGCTGTTAACCTTAATGATTTTAACAATAAACTTTAGCTGTAAATATGGCAGTGTTGTACCTGTACAGGTGAGCCAACACAACACGGAACCAAACTGCTTCTCATAAAACTAAGTGCAGACAAAATGTTCTGTGCAATGGAAAACAGCAAAACACATTTCATTATTTTAACATTCACATTATTTAATATCAATATTATTAAAAGATTTAATAATGACACCTTAACTTTCATTTTCTGTAATGTTTGTCTGGAATTCCCCTACATATCACCTTCATGTCCTGAAGACTGGATGCATGTTTTTAACTGGCCAATCAACACCTGCCACCTGTTAGGACACACCCCATTTATATGATATAAATTTATACACCAACCCAGCTACTGAACAGAACACCTTTGGATCAACTCAACATTTATCGACTCATCATGTCTCTGGTTTCACGAGAATCCACTGAGGTAAATATACAGATTCCTGACACCACAGTTGAATCACACACTGCTTTAAACCAAACTACTGTGTCTTGGGCAATAATGGCATCACTACAGGAGTGGTTTGAGCGTGTGAGAGGTTCTTCAGTTGTGAGAGCTATTACAGTTGTGTGTCAAATTGGTTACTCTCTGTACAAGCTTAAATCAGATGTTGACACGCTAACTGACCTGGTCAGCAATACTTACGAAACGGTTATAAGTCGACTACGGTACTAGCGAGAGACCGGCGACACCTGTTCGGTTTCTTCACAGATTCGGTTTCTCTCCGCGAGAGACCGGCGACACAGATTCAGTTTCTTCACCGCTCGCCTCTCCGCGAGAGACCGGCGACACAGATTCAGTTTCTTCACAGATTCAGTTTCTTCACCGCTAGCCTCTCCGCGAGAGACCGGCGACACAGATTCAGTTTCTTCACCACTCGCCTCTCCGCGAGAGACCGGCGACACAGATTCAGTTTCTTCACAGATTCAGTTTCTTCACCGCTAGCCTCTCCGCGAGAGACCGGCGACACAGATTCAGTTTCTTCACCACTCGCCTCTCCGCGAGAGACCGGCGACACAGATTCAGTTTCTTCACCACTCGCCTCTCCGCGAGAGACCGGCGACACAGATTCAGTTTCTTCACCGCTCGCCTCTCCGCGAGAGACCGGCGACACCGGCTCGGTCTCTGGCTCACCACTGAGTTATTGCACCTGATCAAATAAAATATAGGCAAAAAACATGTAAATTATTTTTTGTATGTTTTTAACTAAATGACTGGGGAAAGTTAAAAAGACTTCTGTGTGCAAAAGCACAGAGTGGAACGAACGCCTTGAGCTTGTGTCTCCTCGGGACACCGGTTTGTATCTTCAACTGGTTTTGAGTGCTGTGCGACTCCTACGATGGTGACCAACGTTGCTGAACGAGCGTTTTTTAAAACATTTAATATCAATATTATTAAAAGATTTAATAATGACACCTTAACTTTCATTTTCTGTAATGTTTGTCTGGAATTCCCCTACATATCACCTTCATGTCCTGAAGACTGGATGCATGTTTTTAACTGGCCAATCAACACCTGCCACCTGTTAAGACACACCCCATTTATATGATATAAATTTATACACCAACCCAGCTACTGAACAGAACACCTTTGGATCAACTCAACATTTATCGACTCATCATGTCTCTGGTTTCACGAGAATCCACTGAGGTAAATATACAGATTCCTGACACCACAGTTGAATCACACACTGCTTTAAACCAAACTACTGTGTCTTGGGCAATAATGGCATCACTACAGGAACGTGTGAGCAGTTCTTCAGTTGTGAGAGCTTTTATAGTTGTGTGTCGTGTTTGTTTCCAGCTGTACCAGCTTAAATCAGAATTTGACGAGCTGATTGGCCTGGTAAACAATACGTCATCGTAGCGGTTATAAATCAACTACAGTACTTGATGGCGTACTTGGACAATAAAATCAAATAAAAACGTGACAATTCTCTTTAGTGTGTGATTTTTATTTAACCAAATGACTTTATGCAATTTATGCTTTGTTACAAAGACCTCTTTCTACAAAATCAAGAAGTGGATCGACCGAACGTCTCCAACAAATCGTGTCTCTTCACTGCTTGTGTCTCCTCGGGACACCGGTTTATATCTTCAACTGACTTTGTGCTGTGCGACTCCTACGATGGTGACCAACAACCTTTGCGTTGATGCGGGTCCAGGTTGAAGTTAGAATGGGTAGAGGAGGTGAAAACACCAGCTTGTGTAACGGAGTCCAGTGTCAACGCTGTGTGGTGAACCTCACTCCCCGATCTAAAGAGGTGTTCTAGCAACAGAGCCCGCTTCTCAAGCCCGACCTATTGACAGTTTACGCAGTGCCGTGCAGAACGATCGTTACACAAAGGTTATAATAACAATTCCTTTATTACATTTCACAATCTAAAGAACCTTTTCCACTCCGAAGATTCTTTAGATAAGAGGTGAGTAGTAACGTGCTACATTTACTTGAGTGACATTTTGGAAAATATTTTTAAAGTACATTTAAATGTGGGTACTTTTACTCTTACATGAGTATATTTATAATGGAAAGCACAGTTACTCGATCACTCCTTGTAGCAGGAAACTTAAAGTGAAAATTCACCCATAAATGAAAATTCTGTCATCATTTACTCACCTTGTCATTTCAAATCTGTATACTTTTGTGTTCATCAGAACAAAGAAATGAAGATATTTGGTAGAATGTGAGTAACTTAACAGATCTCAACCTCCATTTACTGCCATAGTAGGGAAAATCAATACTATGAGAGTCAATAGGGTGGGGGTGGGGTGAGATCTGTTTGGTTACTCACGTTCTTCTTAATATCTTCCTGTGTTCATCAGAACGAAGACATTTATACAGGCTTGAAATGACATGAGGGTGAGTAAATGATGACAGAATTTTCATTTTTGTTCTCCAGCAGGTTTGTGAAGATGGAGAACATTGGTTTGTTGGAAACAAACATTCGTCCTCTTCAGTTATCTTGATAAGTATCAACTCTTACAGTATTTTATTCATTTTACTCCTACAGTTTGAATGCATATTATTGTTATGTATTTTAACACACATCATTGATGTGGGTGTGTCTTGTTTCTGTTCCAGTGAAAAAGATGACGTGTCACTGTAGACAAAGACTTTCCAGAACCTTCTGCACTAAAGACTCTGAACATCACACTTGAAGATGGTTTAAAGGGGAAAGACTGACACTACAGAACACATCTCCTCACGTAACAGTGAAACTCAAAACCCACATTATGTTACAAGCACACAAGACCCTTCAGACCATCCTCATGTTTGCCATTTACAGCCATCATAGTGTTTCAAACACACTTCAGCCCAATACAAACCCAAATTCACTCACATAAACACAATGTCAATGACTAATGTGGCATTTGAGAAACCTGTAATACAGGTCTGTCATCATATATTCCCCTAAAACCCCATGACAAACACTTCAGTTATATAATAAACACTGGCCTCACCCTCATCTGTCAACATTTAAAACTCTTTAGTTAGTGTTTCTATAACTACTCCAATCCATAACTAAAAAGCATTACAGTCATGTCACCTAGATTTTGAAGTTTGTTAGATTTAATGTCATGGCCGTATGAGACTAATTGGTGTAAAATGCATCTTATTTTTGATATATGCATTTTACATGTAAATTAAGTGATTATAATGGCTGGATTATATTACATGTTACACATTGGCTACTGCAGAATGTCAATCATCACTTAACTTGTCCTGGAAACTTAATTCACCTATAGTCTTATCTCATAGTTTTTATATTCTTAGCTATTGTTTTATGAAGTATTGTCACTTTTCCCTGAAGACATTGTGACTCATCAAGTCTTGTCTAATTATTGTTTCATCACATAATTGACTTTTTTAAGTGGCTATATAAGTAGTAAAGGACAACGCTTTCCCCTTATAAATAAACAAATGAAAGAAAGCTGCTGAAGAGATCAATATTTTCACTGTAGGCTATATAGCTAGCTAGTCATTTCAAAAGAAACTTTTACATAGTCTTACATTATGTCATTAACAAATAAAATGAACAAGTTAACCAGAGACCTGTTAAGAAATACATTTTTTTAGTGTGCAGTAAATAAGTGATGGTTAACTGTGTCACGTGTCGATCTGTGTGTTCAGAAGATCCAAACAAATCGCACGTTTTTGTCCGCTGTACCTTTAAGAGTTGAGCGCACCTGTAAACACGCACGTGTGACGTGAAGTTGGCGCGCTTTTCTGAAGCGATAGATGTTGCGAAGATTAAACTTTTACACGTTATAAAGTTGAAATTCAGGACAGCTCAAGGTTTGAGAAACTTTACGATGCTTTACTTTTAGCGAATAAAAGTATCGATGTTCTTTAAACGGTGCCTAAGCAATCGAAAGTTCTACCATAAGTTCTATGGTGCCATCTAGTGTGCAAATGACTAAATATGACTTTTCTATAACAAACATGTTTTCTTTCTTTTTTACTAGCTGTTATATTCTGTTTAACACAAGTCACTATCAGAATGACATCATTCTTGTTGGGGAGGCAACAGCTCCTACATCAGGTGTTATCATTTGATTTAATGGTTTTGTGATGTTTTGTAAGTTTGTTTTGCACATTCTACCCTGTTTGCTAAAATTACAGATTGGTATTCAAAGAATCTTTCTGTTCTTCTCCTAAGAACCTTTTGAGTGAGTATCAAGGATATCTGCAAAAGGCAGAGAAACTGAATAAAACATTACATGAAGTGTTATCCTTCTAGCATATTTTTTCATAAGTTTAATCTCCAAATAATGGCCTGGTGTGGACAATACCTACAGCATGATACAACACTTTATCTGTTTTGGCTGATCCTTGTCATATTTCAAACACTGTGTCTGAATCCTGAACAAACATGGAAAGGCTATTCCAAAGTTTAGAGGAAAAGTAAATAATTAAACAACAACATACATAAAGTAAATAAATAAAAAACAATCAAACAAATGGATAAAACAAGTTAACTAACCTAAGTTAACAAATTATTGTTTAATAAAGAACTTGATGTGACCGTGACTCTCATCAGCATCAGTCGAACAGCGCGACACAGGAGAATATGAACTGCAACCTGCTAGGTTAGTAAAATTTATATGACAATCATAAACTATTAAAAATGGCCCTGATAAATGAAAATAATCTTTACTGTGATGTTTAGTCGTGAAGTGTTTAACTCTCTTTATTTAGAAGAGCGTCCACAAAGGAGAATGTCGTCTCAAGGAGAAAATGGCAGGCAGTTAAGCAAACTGGGAGCGACAGAAGGCATTATGGGCTTGAACAGCATCAATGTGATTCCGAGCCTCATCCATCAGAAGTGTTCATGATCCACAGCCTGGTCCATCTCATCACCTGGTAGATGTAAAGGTGGTGCCTATCTCAGGCCCATCTACAGATCCATTTACGACTGAAACTGACCCAAAAATGAGCCGGAACTGGCCGAACCCCAGCCATCACCTGTCCCAGGTCCATCTCATCTGATCGATGAGGTTGATTTAACCGGTAGTAATAGATAAGAGTCAAAATTATTGCATTTTCTTTTATGCCAAAAATCATTAGGATATTAAGTAAAGGTCTTGTTCCATGAAGATATTTTGTAAATTTCCTACCGTAAATATATCAAAACTATAGGGCTGTCAAAAGATTAATCGTGATTAATCGCATTCAGAATAAAAGTTTGTGTTTACATAATAGATGTATGTTTACTGTGCATATTCATTTTGTATTTATGAACACAAACACACATGTAGGCCTATATATATATTTAGGAAATATTTAGATGTATTTGTTTATATTTACCAATTGAACTTATATTTAAATGTTTATTAATTTTTATATTTTTCTTAAATATATACATGTATGGGTTTGTTTTTATAAATACAAAATGAATATGCACAGTACACAGACATCTATTATGTAAACACAAACTTTTATTCTGGATGCGATTAATCGCAATTATTCGTTTGACAGCCCTAATTAAAACTTTATTTTTGTGAGGTATCTATGTAATGTTTAGAATTTCAGCTTTCATGTTACAGTGGTAAGACAAAAGAGAGAGTTAAAACAAACCTGTTTCTTCTTAGCAGCGGCCTGCTACAGCGCCTCTGATGAACAACTTAAAGATGATTTTATCAATGTTTGGATTTTTTTGCACCCTCAGATTCCAGAGTTTTAAATAGTTATATCTCAGTCATGTATTGTCCTATCCTTACAAACCATACATCAATAGAAAGTTTATTTATTCAGCTTTCAGGTGATGTAAAAATCAAAAGATTGACCCTAAGACTGGTTTTGTTGTCCAGGGTCACATCTGTTTAGGCGCTAATTCTGAGCACTGCTATGAACGGTTAAATGTGTAATGTGTGCGGTGTTTATACATTTTACACAAGCATACGTTTATGGATTTTATCAATTTAATACCTTTTCTCATTGCAAAATTCTGCCAAAGAAAAGATAAATTTGTTGTAAAGATTTATTTAAATAAATGTAATCTACAGTGGGGTCCTAAAGTCACATTAAAAATCAGACATTGATGAAAATAAAGCTTTTAGTTTGTGAAAATACTTAGTTTTGACAACATACATGTAATGTTATAATTATAAAGGACAATTATTTAATAGTAATATATTTCTGGAATAACAATTATATATTGCACAAACTTGTGGATTTCATGCCACATTTTAAATAAGAATATTAAAAATACTATTTTATTTAGTATGTTTTACTGTGTATATTCTTGGTGTTTACTTTTTGGGTAAATTAACAATGATGATGATTAATATCTTAATTTAGATCAGCTTTTTGCTCTCTTGTTACTTAACATGTGCTCTGTCTTTCAGGTGAGGCTGTATATTGTTTGTATATTATTCTTCCAAAAAACAACAACAAAGGCAGACATAATAGTGACATTATATAGTTCATGCTGGATAAATAAAGGTGCCTCGAGCTGTAAAGGGTGCTGTGGTTGCTGTGGTAACACTGATGTCAGGTTCTGTTAGACAGGTGAGGTTAAGCGACTGTGTATGTAGATCTTCATAACAAACACTAGAGGGCGCTGTGCCTTTTGAATTGTTAAAGTTATTTTTATGTGAATCTCTTTATTACTTTAATGTTTATTTTAACTTTAAGAAAAATGTTTTACAAGGGATCTTATAGACCGTCTGTGAAAAGTGAAAAAGATAAAAATAAATGATATAAAACATGTCAAATAAAGCACAGAGTAAATGGTTTAATTATCAAAAATAACACTTAAAGGGATAGTTCACTCAAAAATGAAAATTCTGTCATCATTTATTCACCCTCTTGCCATTTTAAATCTGTATAAATGTCTTTGTTCTGTAAAACACAAAGGAAGATATTTGGAAGAATGTCAGTAACCATAACAGATCTCACCCCCATTGACTCTCATAGTATTATTTTCCCTACTATGGCAGTAAATGGGTGTGAGATCTGTTTGGTTACTGACATTCTTCCAAATATCTTCCTTTGTTTTCATTAGAACAAATGTATACAGATTTGAAATGACAAGAGTAAATGATGACAGAATTTTCATTTTTGAGTGAACTATTTTATTCTTTATTTATTGTCTAATGATGGTAGCCTGGGGTTTGATGTCACACTTTATCGCAGTGAATGTTTATCAGGGTTGGTTTACTTCTAAAGTCTAAAGCAAAGCAACACGTTTTCACGGTTAGGTCATTTAATACATGTTGACATCAAAATCTTATATAATTGTCTCTTACCTGAATGCATCTCAATGTGCTTTTATTGTGAGTCATTTCAGTTTCAGGAGAATATAATGTCTTATAATCGTCTGTGTATGAATCAACAGCACGTGTGTAGCTAATTGACTCTTTTGAACCGAGCTCTCATAGCTGTGACAACTAGCCCCGGTCTCCTCTCATCTGCGTTTCGTTTGATAAGAAGTGTTAAGTGTTGGATTAAGCCGTGAGTTCGTCGGAAGGGAAAATCTGTTCTTCTCCTGAAACTGCGCGTCTTTCCACGCGGGGGTAAATCGAGCCGCTCTTAAAGCGCACGCGCACAGTCTCCGACGGACGCGCAACAGTCGCGCGGCGGAGGATGCGCACAATACAGCAGAACACGACGGTGTGTCTTCTGTTCGTTTAACGCGTCCTAGAAAGACTTCATTCATCCATCCTTTGATTTGATGCCGATCAGATGTTTTTCTTCCTTTATTCCGGATCAAACCTCCGGCGGAGACGCGCATCACAGGTGAGTGACTCCAGATTCCGTCTGTCTGCGTCCGTCATGAGGTAAAACACACACTGACATTAAATCACACGAATGTAAATGCGCACAGTGTCTTCAGGAATAAGCCTGAATACATGAATGCTTCACGGCTTCATGCGTGCTCTCTTTATTCCTAGAGATCCGTGCAGACGCATATATTCCGCTGCTTCATATCTCATCGCTATTATATCAGACCTGGAGGACAATCTGGCACAGCTGATGTGATGCTCTGATGAGATTCTGATAAACAGATCTAATAAAAGCAGGAGGAGAGAAATCTGGGGTCCATATGGAGAAGCAGCAGATCATTTGTTGGTAAATGAGGATGAATGGTGATTTATGTGCTTTTGTATTGAAATGGACCCCAGACAGATGTTTGCAGATATGAAGGCACATGCGTTTATTTCACATTTGGGTCGGAACATGCGCACATGTGTTTATTATAGGGGAAGACACACGGAATATTGAGCTCGTGAATAATGACCTCGATGTGATATAGGAGGAAAATACGCATAATATGACAGAGATAAAGAGCTGTGTATCAGCAGATCTCTTCAGTTATAGATCACTGATGCTGGAGATGTGTTTAACCTGTTTGGATCTCTCAGTCATATGGATGTATGTCTGATCTCCCTCGAGGTTCTGATGATGGTTTCATTCCACAAACAAAACATTTTCAACCATCAATCCAAATGTTTCGAATATTCTTAAGAAATGATCCTGTTTTACATCACATTAGAGCATGTTGTGTGCCGTAAGCAAGACATTCACTTTTCAAAGTGAATCATTGAGAAATTGAACATTTCTGTCCCTTAAACTAAGAAATGTAAGCACATAAAAAAGAGAGAAAGGCTTTTATAAATATTTAAGAAGTTCCCGAATAAATGAACAGTTCATCCAAAACTGAAAATTCCTGTCATCCTTTACTACCCGAACAAAAGAATTGTTAATGGGATTCAGTATTGTTCGGTTAACAACGTTCTTCAAAATATCTTCTTTGATTTTCTGATGAATAAAGAATTGTGCCTTAAAGATCATGTGCAGTGACTTTCTGCTTGTTATTTTGTGACTTGATGTAAATGAATTTCATTTATTAAAGTAAATGTCAAATGAAAGGCCAAAGTGACGGTAGAATGACTCTCATGTTTGATATTTATTATTCAGAGCAGTTTGAACTTCTTATATTAATGTGAAGCATTATTGCTGGTTTGTTGTGTCTGACTGTTTCTTGTCTGTTTCATGACAGTAATTTCACAGAATCCTTCTTCTACATCTGAGTCTAGACCTGATAAACCAGACTTCAGGAGCCAAGCAGAACCCTGTTATCAGACCCTCTGGATATCTCTCATCTGCTCTTTCTGGATTGTTCTTCAGAAGCGGATGTTTGGTATCTTGGAGACCGTGATTACTTCCAGAGCTGGAATATTAGAGACTAATCTCATTTATTCAAGCAAACTGGATTGTACTGACAGATCGCTCGTGTGAGTCAAACAGACTCTTGTTCATTTCGCTACAGGACGCGTGTTGACCTCTACAGCACCCGCTGAAGTTTACATGGTTTAGAACCCGACACGAGAGAACGTTTGTGGCTCTGCGGATGATGGATCTTAAATGAATCGAGACGCATCTGGAATATTATTCAGCTGACGTTGTGTTGGTGTGAAGGATCGTTCAATGGCTCGACCCGGCTCTGGTGTTCTGGCGTCGATGGGAGGAGGGATGGGATATTCTCCCAGCATGGCCAGGGTGGTCGTCTGGGAATGGTTAAACGAACACGGCCGCTGGAGGCCGTACAGCGCCGCAGTTTGTCATCACATCGAGAACGTCCTGAAGGGGGACGTGCGTGGAACCGTCATACTGGGACAGGTGGACGAGCAGCTCGCGCCGTACGTCATAGATCTGCAGTCCATGCATCAGTTCAGACAGGACACAGGTGAGACACACGAAGTGAATCAAACCAATAAAAACCACGTTCCTGATATGAGTTGAGCTAATAATTCACATGTCCTGGTTCTCTTCATAGATTCGAGCTGAGATTCACTTTATTTGTAAAAAAGTGATTTTGAAACCATAAATGCTTTTTATGTATGTACATTTTTAAGGACAATTAAACTGGCAAGTCATGTCAACTTGATATTTTTAAATGCTTTTACATCACATTACACTGTAAAGTGTTGGAGTTCATGGAGTTCATTCAACTTAAAAATATTAGTTAACATAACGAGTTTGCATGAAATTTATTAATTAACAAAGTTTAATGAACTAAAAATTTTAAAACAGCCAGGTTACTTATTTTTGTAAGTTAACCCCCAAAAAATCTTATTTTACAGTGTATTTTTATGTTTTTGCTCATTAAGTTTAAATACATTTGTCTTAGTGTGTATATATATATATATATATATATATATTTTATATAGTTTTCGACATTTGCAAAGCATTTAGAGGCTATTATATTGAATAAAGATCTAATGTTCTTGGTGCTGTGGGCCAGTTGAAAAAGAAGAAAAAAACTTTTGCCCACATATCTGGATTAAAAACAGGATGTTTAGTGTAAATATATGCACACTTTAAGGTTAAACTATGTAAAGTTGTAAACATGGCCCCTTGTTTCATGTGTTTGCGTGTGGTTGTGTTCCTCCTACATTGTGTGTTGACGTGTAGTACGTGTGCATTACGGTGATGAATCTGCTCGTCTATAGCAGGCGGTTGTTAAGGTCATATTGACACGGTTCAGCACTGCACTCATTACTATAAATGGAAAGAGAAAATTACAGGAGCAGAATTCCTCGTGTTTAATGTGGGATACACGTTTCATACAGTATGAATGTTTTAGCTGTGTATGATGCTGGAGCGTTGATATGTGGTTGTATTCAGTGCTTTTTAAAGTGATGTGTGATGTAGTGAACACTATTAAAAGACTGTAGAGAGATGAATACTCTGGTCAGACCGAATTGATCTGTGTTTGTCCCAGGAGAGACACTGTGGTTTGATTGTACCGCGGTAAAGCTTCTTCTCTTACATGTTTACACACGGTTAGTGAGTGATGTGATACATGATCCGGCTTAGTTTTCAATCTTATTAGCCTTCTTAAATATATGTGTATTAATCGCTGGTGTCTTTTATACATTCATATGAGAAACTATATTTAAAGATGAACATCACTCACTCTTTAAATTAGAAATAAAAAAGGAATCGCACTCGGG